>PVJD01008419.1:0-72776 GCA_004026545.1 Mormoops blainvillei
AAAAAGAAAACCTCAATCCTAAAGCTGACAAAAATCATAATGATTTTGTCTACCAGTCCCCTTAGATGAAGATGAAAACTAAACCTTTCAGCCAAACATCTGAAAGTTTCAGAATAGCCAGGTCTTTGATGTTGGGTAGACTAAACAACCAGATGTTTGAGTGAAGTTTTCCATTTTCATCTGAAAGGCTAACATCATGTAACTATAGCCTGAGTGCATTACTGATGTCAGTCACCATAAGGTTCAATGAGTTGTTAACATGTCCTCATGCAGCTCTCCTGGCTTTCTTCATCTGGTGCTCACAAAATCATCCCTAGCTTGTTCTTTGCTTTAGGTGTTACATAACTCTTTGATTATTCTTCATTACCTAAAGAATAAAGGCTAAACTCCTTAACCCTTTATAATGTGGCTCCAACTGGCCTCAGAAGCCCCATCTCTCATCATTTTCTTCCCTTACAAGGTCTACATTCTTTAGATGCTAGAAATACAGTTTCTGACCCTCAAGATACTCATAATTGTATTGTTATTATTATATTAATGCTACTGTTCATTGAGCTATTATGAGCTAGAGTGCAAGGATTTCATATACGCTATTGAATTTAATCTTACCATATCTTTCTGTGGCATTATTATTTCTCTTTTACTAATAGAGAAAGAGATGCTAGAGAGGTTAGGTATCTTGCCTAAAGTTATATAACCAGCAAGTTACAGAGCCGGAACTCAGTCTATTGGATTCCAAAGCCTGTGTTATTAATCACAACACCATAGAGGTATGACTACTAATAAATTGGCTAAGATATTACAGTGGCAACATGGAAGTATGGAAAGAATTGAAGACTATAAAATGATAGGAAATAGAGTATCAATGGCAAATGTTTAGTGCAAGTACCATTTATAGAGTGCCTAATATGTTTTGGGCCCTATCCCAAGTACTGGGGACACAGGGAAGTCAAATATCATTTTGCACTGAAGGAGGAACCAGTTTCATAAGGGGGTCAGGCACCTAAAATTAGATGGAAAGCACAGGTGTTCCAAAAATGGAGCCTACAGGAACGATGGTGTCCTATATGCTCAGGGCTTGGCTCAGGTCTCAGGGTAAAAGTTCCAGGAACAAGGAGAAAGGGAATAGTGACATCCCAGATGCCAAGCGACTTAGGAAGAGTGCCCAGGGAAATCACAGGGAAATCTCCCCACAGAAATATCTGAGGGATGGAAAAAGAGGAGAAATTGTTACCCACCTGAACCTCAAGGAAGCACTAAACACATGACAGGCACAACTATTCATAATTGCAATGAATACCTGTTTTTCACTAGTTCCTATTCTGTGCCTCTGTCGGGCACCAGGGATTCAGATAAGAGTCAAACAAAGATCTTCCCTGTAGTGGTCATTGTGGTTAGCTCACTCTTTCTACAAAGAAGTATGGAGGACCTACTATGTGTGAGGCATTGTTCTAAGTATTGGGGTTACAGGAATAAACAAAACATATATGCCCTTCATGGAGCTTACATTCTATTAGGGGCAGAGACAGACAAATAAATATGTAAAACATATAGTATTTAATTTAATTTATTTATTTTTAATATTAACCCAAAGACATGTTTCCATTGATTTTGGGGAGAGAGGAGGAAGAAAGGGGAGGGGGAGAGAGAGAGAGAGAGAGAGAGAGAGACACCAATGTGAGAGAGAAACATTGATTGTTTTCTCCCTGACCCACCCTAGTACATGACCTGACCTAGGACCAAACCCACAACCTAGATATGTCCCCTGACAAGGAATCAAACCGGCAACCTTCGGTGCACAGAACAACACTCCAACCAACCAAGCCACACAGCCAATGCAAACATAAAGTATTTTAGGTGGTGCTAACAGCCAGGAAGAAGAAAGCAGGGAAGAGGAAGTCTTGAAGTATCAGCAAGACAGAAAAGTCAGGAAAGGTCCCCTAAGAAGGTGATATTTAGGCAAAGACCTGCGTTTTCACAAAAATGAGAGCATTCCAGGTAGAGGGAAAAACAGGCGCACAAGCCTTGAGGCTGGAGTGTGTTTGGTGTGATCCAGGAATAGCACAGAGGCCAGTGTAACCAGGGCAGAGTGAACATTATAAGAATTTTGCTTTTTATTTGGAGAAAGATGAATAACCAAGGAGTGATGTGACTTACTTTCTGATGGCACATTTTCATTCTCATTGCTGTGTTGATAATGGGTAAGGTTACGAGTAGGGAGACCAGTTAGGAGGTTATTGCAATAATCCAGGGAAGTGAAGATGATGGCTAGGATCAGAATGGTAGCAGTAGAGGTGATAAGTGGTGTGACTCTGATGTATAGTATTGAGTTGGCCATAAAGTTTGTTGGTTTGTTGGTTTTTTCCCGTAAGATGGCTCTAGTAGCACTTAGTTATCTTTAACTTCATTCAGAACAATTTTGTTAGATTGAATTGTGACAGCTGTCATACCAGCATGTATTTAAAAGAAAAACAACTTATCAAAGTTGGTGAATTTTTGTGTAGTCATTTTAATATTGAAGATGGAAGAAAATATACATTTTTATCATATTATACTTTATTATTTCAAGAAAGGTAAAAACGCAAAAAAAAAAAAACCTTTGTGCAGTGCATGGAGAAAATGCTGTAACTTATCTGTGTCAAAAGTGGTTTACGAAATTTCGTCCTGGAGATTTCTCACTGGGCGATGCTCCACAGTCGGGTAGACCAGTTGAAGCTGACAGTGATCAAATTGAGACATTAATTGAGAAGAATCAGCTTTATACTGTACAGAAGATAGCCTACATACTCAAAATATCTAAATTAATAAAGTCACTGGTGAAAATGAAATGTGTGTCTTTCATTTTACAGAAAAAAACATACAGACTTATTGACCAACCCAATATTTTAAAGGTAGAGCTTGGTAAGTGTGCTTACCAAGGTATGAAAGAGAGGAGTCAAGGGTGACACCAAAGTTTTATCTTAAGGAAATGGAAGAATGTAATTTACTTCAATGAGTAAGACTGAGGAAGAAGCAAGTTTTAAGAGAAATGTCTAGAGCTCAGTTTGGAAATACCAAGCTTTATATTATGCATATTAAATATTCAGGTAGAGTTGATGAGAAAGCAATTAGGTATATGGGTCTGGAGTTCAGGGTAAAGATAAAAACTTGGGATTCATCAGCATGTAGATGACATTTGAAGCCACATGAGGCCACCAAGGAACTGAGTACATACAAGAAAAATCCAAGGACTGAGTGTTGGGCACTCCAACAGTTAGAAATCTGGACATGGAAACCAGAAAAGGAGGCTGAGGACTTACATAAAGAAAATAGAAGAGGATAGGTTCTAGAAATGAAAAGAAAATGTTTCTAGGAAAAGGTAGTGATCAAGCCAATCATGTGCTCCTGAGAACTGACTGTCAGGTTTAACAAATGGTGATAATTGGTGATCTTGACAAGAGAAATTCTGATAGAATACTGGGAGCATAGCCAACTGGAAAAGTGAGATTTAGAGGCAAGGAAGTGGACACAGTGAGAGAGGATAAGGCTTTTGGGGACTTTTGTAGTAAAGGGGAGCAGAAAACAGGGTTGAAGTTGAAAGGGGATGTGGAGTCAGGGGAGGGTGATTTTAAAGATGGGAGAAATACCAGCATTTGTGTGTGTGCTTATAGGACTGATCTAGTTTAAGGTTTCTCAATTTTGGCACTAGTAACTTCTTGGGCAAAATAATTTTTTTGTTGCAGAGGGTTGTCGTGCATTGTAAGGAGTTTAGAAACATCCCTGGCATTCTTCCCACTAGATGGCAGTAGAATTCCCCCTCTTCCTCAGTTGTTCAATAAGCATAGGGTTTCTAGACATTGGCAAATGTCCCCTGGGGGAGGGGGAGGAAGTGGGCAAATTACTCCTGGCTGAGAACCACTGATTTAAAAAAATCATATTGATGATGCGGGATAGCAAATGGGAGAAATGCTGGGCAATATCCTACAGTGGGTGAGAAGGGATGGGACCTGCTGCACACAGCGAGGGGTGGGTCTGCTAGTTTCACAGACTGTGAATCCGCATTAACAGAGAAAGCAGGAGGCATGGGCACAGAAACAGCTAGGTGGCTAGAGGTGGTGGTAGGAACCTAAGGAAGTTCTCTTCTAGTTGCCTTCGTTTTCTCAGTAAAATAAATAGCGGAGAAAGCTGCTAAAAGAAAGCACATGGAAGGAGGTGTTGGAGGTTTTAGGAAATTGAAAATCTGATGCGAGGTCATCTACTATAATGAAAGGAAAAATGGACTAGTGTATTATGATTGCTGATCAGCTTTGTTTTTCAGCAGTAAAGACCCATTACAAGTAGAGTCGGACTAATTAACATTGTTGTGTGTTTTTTTCCAGTCATCCTGAGAGGTCTTGGTGCACAGAATAAGCTGAGAGTTATATGAGCAGGGTTGTAGTCTTATTGAAAGAGAATCATGAAATGAAGGGGAGCAAAAAAGTTGATAGTATATAGAAAGCAGTGATTGTAACGACTGACCATGAAATTTGAGCTAGGTGAGAAGGGGAGTGAGAACATGAAGGGGGTGATGGACTGTGAAAATGTGGTAGAGTCACCAGAGAAATGTAAGTCCTTGTAGGATTGAAAGATTATTGGAGTTGGAGCAGTAGAAAAAGTGAGCTGGAAATATAGAAGGTCAGAGAGTGAAGTCCTTGAAGTTGAAATTATGGAGGGATGCATTTATTGGTAAGGATAGGGCCTAGGGTATGATCATAGTAGTGGGTTTCAGGGTGGGGTGGGAAATGGAGTCACAAAGGCAGAAGCACATGGGAGTGTCAGAGCCCAGGAGATGAGGAATGACAGCAAGACCTTCATGCAGTACCTAACACAAATAGTTGCCAGTTTCCATACTACCGTGGATGACTAGCCTAAACTCTTGGTGGTAATATTATTCCCCTTATAGGTGACTAATGTAGAGGCAGCCAAGAAGATGAGGGCAAGTCTGCTGGGGAGCTTCTGGGAAATGTCCTATTATTCCAAAGAAAGAGAAAGCTCCTCTTTTCCTCTGGATTATGTAATGCCTGAAATTTCTTAGCCATCCTGTTAATAGCCTGAGGATGAACTATGAAAATGGCAGAGAGAAGGAAAAAACATGAGTTCTTGATGTCACCATTCAATCACTCATCAGCGTAGTCCTGGAGTCTGCACTATCCATAGACTTTCTATTTTGAGAAATAATAAATTCTCTTATTGTTTAAGTCAGTTTGCATTAGGTTTCTGTTATTCACAGCCAAAAGCTAACACTATCTTTGAGGAACTCCCTGCCTGTGGGAGGGCCAGACATGGAAAGAATCATGTCTCAGCACGTCAATGCTACCCTGAAGGAGAACCAGAAGGCTGTGAGAGCCTGATGTAGATGCCTGACCAGAATGAAGTTCGAGGAAGCCATCCCAGGGAAGAATAGTCTTGAAAAGTCAAGAGTTTGCTGTGCAAGACCTCCGGCCAAGATGGAGGCGCAGGTAGATACACTTTGCCTCCTCACACAACCAAAAGATGGACAACAGCAAACTTAAAAACAGAAAAACAACCAGAACTGCCAGAACTGTATGGAAGTCCGACAACCAAGGAGTTAAAGAAGAAACATTCATCCAGACTGGTAGGAGGGCCAGAGATGGGCAGCTGGGGTGAAGAGGACGTGGGGCAAGGCAGTGGCTGGATGGGCAAGACAGTGTCTAGTGGCCCCACATATGCATGTAGTTTAGCCAGGAGGAACAACAGGGAAGCTAGACAGACCATGCAACCCAGGATTCTGGCGAGGGAAAAGAAAGCCTCAAAACCTCTACTGGTCAAAACTTGTGGGGGTTGAGGCTGTGGGGGAAACTCCCAGCCTCACAGGAGTGTTCACTGGCAAGACTCACAGAGCCCTAGAATGTACACAAACCCTCCCACCTGGGAATCAGCACCAGATGGGCCCAATTTGCTTGTTGGTAGCTGGGGAAGTGACTGAAAGCCTGCAGAGAGCTGAGCAAGCAGTGCTGTTCCCTCTCTGACCCCTCCCCCACATTTAGCACCACAATGCAGTGATGTGGGTTGCTCCACCATGGCAAATACCTAAGGCTCTGCCCCTTACAATGTAACAGGTGCACTGAGACCAAGAAATACAGCCCAAATGAAAGAATAGATCAAAACTCCAGAAAAAATACAACTAAGGGATGAAGAGATAGCCAACCTATCAGATGCAAAGTTCAAAACACTGGTAATCAGGATGCTCACAGAAATGGTTGAGTGTGGTTGGAAAATGGAAGAGAAAAAGGAGGCTATGCAAAGTGAAATAACGAAAAATGTACAGGGAACCAACAGTGAAGGAAGGAAACTGGGACTCAAATAAACGAGTTGGAGCAGAAGGAAGAAATAAACATTCAGCCAGAACAGAACAAAAAAACAAAAACTCAAAAAAAAATGAGGAGAGGCTTAGGAACCTTTGGGACAACTTTAAACGTTCCAACATCTGAATCATAGGGGTGCCAGAAGGAGAAGAGGAAGAGCAAGACATTGAAAACTTATTTGAAAAAATAATGAAGGAGAACTTCCCCAATCTGGCAAAGGAAAGAGACTTCCACGAAGTCCAGGAAGCTCAGAGAGTCTCAAAGAAGTTGGACCCAAGGAAGCACACACCAAGGCACATCAGAATTACATTACCCAAGATTGAAGATAAGGAGAGAATCTTCAAAGCAGCAAGAGAAAAGAAGACAGTTACCTACAAAGGAGTTCCCATAAGACCATCAGCTGATTCCTCAAAAGAAATCTTCCAGGCAAGAAGGTACTGGAAAGAAGTATTCAAAGTCATGAAAGACAAGGACCTACATCCAAGATTACTCTATCCAGCAAAGCTATGATTTAGAATGGAAGGGCAGATGAAGTGCTTCCCAGATAAGGTAAAGTTAAAGGAGTTCATCCTCACCAAGACCTTTTTATGTGAAATATTAAAGGGGCTCATCTAAGAAAAAGAAGAAGATCAAAGCTATGAACGGTAAAATGACAACAAACACAACTATCAACAACTGAAGCTAAAAACAAAAGCAAACTAAACAAACAACTAGAACAGGAACAGAATCACAGAAATGGAGATCAGATGGAGGGGTATTAGGGGGGAGGCGGAGGGGGGAGAATGGGAGAAAAGCTCCAGGGAATAAGAAGCATAAATGGTAGAAACAAAATAGACAGGGGGAGGTTAAGAATAGTGTAGGAAATGGAGACGCCAAAGAGCTTCTATGTATGACCCATGGACATGAACTAAGGTGGGGGGGGGCGGAATGCCGGTGGGAGTGGGGTGCAAGGAGGAGAATAAAGGGGAGAAAAAAATGGGATAACTGTAATAGCATAATCAATAAAATATACTTAAAAAAAAAAGAGTTTTCTGGGCAAAAGGGGGTTCCTGGAGAGAGAACTGAATACCTGATGGGGCAGTGGTGAAAGAAAACTCAGAACTGCCAGTAGGTACAGCCAGCAGGAATTGTAGATGACCTCAACGAAAATGGTAATAGTTGATACATATTTGCCAATCTAAAAAATTATGTATGTTAGATGTTCACGAGTTGCCTCCACAGCATTTACCTTCTGTTTTCCCCTTCTTCTCCATGCTCATATTTTCCGCTGGTAGCTATCCCTCTCCCTGTGTGACTCACTCCAACCCCAGGTCCTGAGGTGGACTTTGACTGACAGAAGCCAGGTAGAGAAATCTTACCCGCTTGATATAATGATTTACTCTGGTAAATGTGGTATAAGTCAATCAAATATGGCTATCCTCTGACTACAGAAAACAGTTCAAAGATAGTTTAAATCAAGTTTGGAACTTTTGTTTATGGTTTTGGGAAATAGCGCTCTTGCACGCTGCCTGTAAACAAGAAAGCATATAACCTCCTTCCTGCTAGCAGCTAATTTGTATCTATGGGATAAGTCAGTTCACGGATTATGTTGTAGGAACTGCAAACATAGGTCAGCGATAAGGCAACTGAAGAGCAATTGAGAAACCCTGATTGAACTGCCCTGAGTTCTGCCCTGTTGTCTGACTTTCAGCTATATTTGACAATAAATCCTTTTATTACTTAAGAAAATTTGAATTGAATTTTCTGTTACCTGAAACTGAATGGATCCCAACTTGAAACATATACAAAGGATCAGTATGTTTATTAATAACCTATATTATATGTTATACTTTACATGGCACATGAACAGTTCATACGGAATGTTCAGTTGCCCACCAGACATCTGTCAACCCTAACGGCTTGGGTTGGGATGCATGGAGCTGACTTTGGAGAAGGGAGCAGGGGATAGTATTTTATCCTAAAAATAATGGAGAGCCAAGGGAAAGGTTTAGGCAGGTTAAACAAATAGAAGTTAATAATTTCCATGGTTTTGAGGATAAACCTTTTCAACAGGGAAATTGCTTTTCTTTGCTTTATTCTGTCAGTAAAATTCTTATTGACTTCAAAATCTACTCATTCATTCAATAGCTATTTAGTAGGCATTTACTATGTGCCAGTCACACTTGTATGAGCTTATGATATAGCAGAGAACAAAACAGACAAAAATTCCTGCCGCCATGGAATGTATGTCCTATTCAGGCCGAATAGTATCCTCTCCGAGACGTCCGCCTGAATTCCCTCTATCATATTTAATACTTCTTTCTGCTTTTACGGCTGGTGTGCCACTGTAATTATACTTATGGTCTACTTCAAATGAGAGGTATTGCTTCAGATGTAAAATATCTCCCTCACTAGGTGAAAGTGTTCTGGGATCAGAGTCTCTGTTATTAATGTCTCTGGAGCACAGAGCTGGTTCAGAGGAAGTCCCACTGGGTACTTGTTGAATGAGTGAATGACTCTGTCTACAGTCTTAAAGAGTCAGTGCTACATGGCGGCACCCTCACTGCAGCCCCTCTGCCAGGAATTCATCTGGAACAGTTGAGAGCCAACTTGTCATGCACGAACTTAGGAAATCTGGAAGTTGTAAAGAAATGACGTTTCTAATACATGATTAATACTGGTAATTGATAATAATAAAATTCATTTGTATGACTGTGGGCATAATAGGAAATGAAAGTCTGGATAACACTATTATTAAATTCAAAGAGCTGTTTAGTTTAATGAATGGAAGTTGGTCTTTAATGAAGAAATGGAACAATGACAGTGAAAATGGTAAATGTAAAGTATGAAAATATTTCTGTGGTTTTAAACTTAAACAACCCAATAACTGGGTCATATATGCATCTGAATATTTTATAAATTATTGTAATTTAAGAGCAAAGACCTCTGATTTTCCTGGAAACAAGAAAACAAACAAAAAAATTACTGTAAACATCCAAAGCAATTATTTCTGTTGGAGGCCAAACGGTTGCTGTTTTACTGACACACAATCAGCAGAGGGAGCTCCTGTTACAAACCTAACAACAGGGTTTCCTTACACAATTTTGTAAATTGGTAGAAAGCTAACAGAAGACATAAGGAGACATAGAAGACATAGATAGAATAGAAGAATTAATTTGATCTTAAACTGTATTGGGAATCTGGAATCCCTCTTATGAAACTGGTCTTGGGGGATGATTAAATTAAAAATATTTCCAAAAAGCACATATGTAGTGGATTTTTTAAAAAGCACTTCATGTACAGCCAGAGCAATCCTTTATATTTAAAGTGCACAATTATATTACTCTCCTGCTTAAAACCCTCCAATGGCATTTTCATCACTTGCATGGTAAATCTAATCTTATGCAGTTGTGAAGATTAAAGGAGATAGTAAATAACATAGTGCCTGGCACAGTAAATTCTTAGTATTATTTTTCGCTGCTGTGTCTTTTGTTGTAGTTACCCTTCACACTAGAATGCTTTCTAAACTCTCCCATTCCGACTCCGGCTTTCATCTGGTTAGCTTCCTTCCTTTCCTATAGCTTTCAGGATCCCAGGAGTCTTGCCTCATTCACAAACTGGGCGCTCTTTCGGTGCTTAATCACATCATATTATCATGATCTGTGCGCAAAGGGGTCTCTTGCACTTAACAGTAGAGGCCAGATCTCAGAAATTGTTCTGTCTCTAAGGCCAAGCAATAGGATAATCAGCAATCCAGGTTTGCCTGGGACTGTTCCAGTTTTTGCAGTGAAAAGTCCCACAGTTTCCAGGCAGCTAGACAGTTGGTCTCCCTGTCACAGGGCCTGACACATAATAATAGCTCAACCAAAACATTTGTTAACTTAAGCATATTGTCTTTGGTGAGACACTTTTTCTCCCTGTGGGTAAATTTCTCCAACTATTACTAAAAAGTTTAAACAAAGTAATAGTTAAGGGCCCTTTGAACTCTGACACTTTAGAACTGGATGTCACATTTACGGACTGCCTACATTCATCATTTTACATTATCCATACTAAGGAAATCTTAACCGGTATGAATAGGTACCACCCTATCTAATTTTGTTAAAAAGCACTGCTGAAAATACTCATAATAAATTAAATGAAAAGAGAAAGATACAAATCTTGTATTATGGTATGATTCCAATTTTGTAAAATATGTACATTTTGGGGTTTTATAGAAGAAAAAGGGAGCTACGGGGGTGTAGTGGTTGGGGGGTAGAGGAATTGAGAAAAAAAGAAAAAGAATTCATGGTCACAGACAACAGTTTAGTGATTGTGTGGGGAGGGGAATGGGTGGAGGTAGAAGAAGGTATAAGGAGGATAGATGGTAATTGGAAAAATACAATAATTTTTTTTTAAAGAAGAAAAGGGAATGGAGTTATGAATACATTTTATATTCTTTCTTTTAAAAAAAAGATTTCATTTTTAGACATAGGGGAAGGGAGGGAGAAAGAGAGGGAGAGAAACATCAGTGTGTGGTTGCTTCTTGTGCATTCCCTACTAGGGACCTGGCCTGCAACCCAGGCATGTGCTCTGACTGGGAATTGAACCGGCAACCCTTTGGTTCGCAGGCAGACACTCAATCTACTGAGCTACACTAGCTGGGGCTATTTTCTATTAAGGATAAATTTCCCCACCTTATGAATTTTCAAATATCACTATAATGATTATGTGATTTTATAGTCAACCAACAATATCTATAAAACACCAAAAGTTAGGTAACTGATTACATGCTTCCATTAGTACAGTGCTTCTCAAACATCGGTGTAGGTCTGGGGTGGGCCTGTGGTTCTACCTCTCTAACAATCTTCCTGATGATGCCAGTGCTTCTGGTCTGAGGGCCACATTTTGAGTAGTAGGCATTAGTGTATATGAGTTCTAATCTACATTTGATTATTAATTAAAATATTTTAACCATCCTGTGTCTCTGCTAGTGCTTCTAAAAAAAGACACACTTTCAGAAGTAATTCATAATTCAACTTTCTGAGAGCTGAGGAAATCAATACCTTAGGAAGGTTTGTAAACTCTTTGAGGTATAGTGGTTGGGAATTCCTGCCTTAGAGTTAGTTGCCTTTTGTAAACAAAAAGTGAAATGCAACAAGACATATCAGACCAACCAAACTACCAGAACATTATAGATGCTACATTACTCAAAATAGAGTAATTGCCCCCCCCTTCACTCCTCACAGAGGTCCTAGTAGAGTTGTGTTCCATAAACAGTGTTTGAATGAAAGAATGAGTTTAATTATATAATAAGAGCTAATGTTTGGATAATTTCTGCAGGCTGAAAGCACTGGTTCTCAGGTTTCAGCACGTGTGTGAGACTTATCTGGGCAAATTGCCGAAGTGTAGATTCCTAGACTCTACCCTCAGATATTCTGATTTTGTGCAGTGGGGTTCAAGAATCTGTATTTTTAGCAGGTATCCAGGTGATTCTAATGTGGGCGTCTCCGGTCCACATGTTGAGTAACACTGATTTTAAACACAAAAAGATAATACCACAACCTATAGTAAGAAATATATTTTACAGTATGATACAGTTTACACACATTTATACACATACATATCTGAGACAAAACTTTCCCAAAACAATATTAACCCTTACTTGTGTCACAGTCTGATATCTTTTATTTATTCATTTTATTACAAAAACATTGCCCATGACTAAACACAGTGATTTCACATCATTTATTTCATTCAATTCTCATATCAGTGTTGCAAGGTAAGCACTCTTTCACCACATCTTTCTTACTTGGAAACTTAACTTTGAGGAAAATAAATGCACCCAACGTTTCACACTGCGTTAGTGGCAGAGATGGAATTCAAATTGAGAAGGCCTGGCCTTAAACGGCCCTGACCTGCCCTCCCCTTGACACAGACATCCTGAAAAAGCTCAGCAAATCTCCAGTTCTGGAATACATCCAGACTAACTCTGGTTTCCCCAGTTGAATCCTATCACCTTCGAATTCCAATTTGAAGTTTCTAAGAGAAAAAGAATTTGACTCAACTTGGACCAGGTGTGAACTCTGATCCATTGTGCTGTAGTCAAAAGGATGTTGAAGAGGAGGTCACCTCGTACAGTCATGGCCACCTAACCCCCACGGCAAGGGCTGAACCTGGGGTAATTTCAAAGAAGGGGCAAAGGGCTTCTATGCAGTCACATAGAAAACACATTTACTATACCTGCATTTCTCACCATTTGAGAAGGAGTTTTCTGTTTCCCTCTCCAGGTAAGTCCTCACTGCAGCATTTTACCGGGAAAACTGGAACAGTGTAATTCAAGTCTCTTCTATCTCCCAACCCCCTGCCAAACTCCTGTCCTCCTCGCCTGCCCAAATACAGAGCAGGGATAGTTCTGGAAGTTCTCAAAGAAGGTGAAGAAGATTGCCAAAATGAAAAGGGCAACTTCTTCAGCCTTTGTGACTGGGGATCGATTTTCTGGGTCAATAAGAATATTAGGAGTTTCAACAGTGGCTGATTTGTCTCTGTATTTGAGGTTGTCACTGTTCTCCCCTTCTTCCCTGGGTCCCTGCAGCAGTTTTTTGCCTTAGATAATGGAAACTTAGGTTCTGAAAACTTACATTCTGAAAAATTTGTTACATAAGTCTAAGACACCTTCCATCTAAGACACTATTTTTTAACCTTTTGAAAAATGAAAAATTGAAAAATTTCTTTCAAAAATTGTTGAATAAAGAAAAAGGCATTATTAGCCTATTAAAAAAGTATTCAAAACAGAAAATTAGTATGGCTGTTCTTGTTCCTTTGTTTTTTTAGACATACAACTCTCATGAAGTCCAGCTATGGAAGTTTCAGCTATGCCTGAACACACCTAATCTCAACAATGCCCAAGAATATAAGACTAAATAATTCAGAAGCTTATAAATGCATATGGAATTTTTAAATGCCTAAATCTTTTTTGGAAAAAATCAAAGAGTGCTTTCATCTAAATCCTTTGTTTTCTTTCCACCCCTGAGGAAGACAGACAATTTCCTTGATTAAAAAAAGGTCTGACTGAAGTGTTTTTAAAAGAATGTTTTTATGATTTTGCTTTCTGTTATTTTTAATATTCTTAAATTTTTAAAAGTTTTTATTTATTTTTAGAGAGAGGGGAAGAGAGGGAGAAAGAGAGAGAGAGAGAGAAACATCAGTGCGAGAGAGAAATATCGGTTGGCTGCCTCTCATACTTGCTCTGAGTCGGGACAGAACGCACAACCTAGTCTTGTGCCCTGACCAGGAGTCGAACCGGCAGCTTTTTGCTTTGTGGAACGATGCCCAGTCAACTGAGCCACACTGGCCAGGGTGATATTCTTAAAATTAAAAAAAAAACAAACTTCCTTCTTTTACATGGCAAAATAAAAGTTGCCTTAAGAGTAGAATTTGAGTGTTTCTAATTAAACTCTAAGATTTTATTAAAATAAAAACAATCCCTAAACCCTAGCTCAGCAAATTTTTTCCTTTTCTTCCCATTCCCTAAAGTCTTTATATGCTATGCTTTTGTATAATGATAATCCTGGGGAATATGTGAGGAGGGAGCCTAAAAAACCAGAATTTATTTATAAAACATTGTATATTTATTCTTACATGTTTAAACTTCAGTCACCTTCAAAGTACTTTCCCTTTGATGCAATACATCTATTGAGATTTTTTTCCACTGCTCAGAACAGCTTTCGAACTCATCAATTTTGATGCCTTTTAGTGCTTCCACCATTTTTGTTTCACCTCTTCCAAACTGGCAAAACGTTTCCCTTTGAGGGGTTTTTCATCCTGGGAAACAACAACAAAAAGATTGCTTGGGGCGAGACTGGTTGAATAGGGAGGGTGGGGCATGAGGGTCATGATGTTTTTGGTCAAAAACTGCTGAACACTCAGCGAGGTGTAGGCAGGTGTGCTCATAAATCACCCATCATGAAATGGGCAAATGTGTTGAAAGAGTCTTCAAAAAAAAATTCACTAAAGTGAAACGCAGCTTCTCACATCAGCTGGCACACTGATACAGATGAGTTCCTAGAACACTAACTTAGCAGGGGGAGCCTGTGCTACAAGGGGCGCTGCTTCCAGAAGATAATTCTGATTTTTGGGGGGTCTCCCCTCATATAATGTTGTGCTGTCCTTTTTCTCCTTGATGACAATGATAACAACATAGTGTTTTCTTTTGCAGAAGTTTATTTGCTTGAGTACAATTATAAATATTACTTCCGAGTCTCTTAAGTAAAGCTACCATGTCTCCTACTTTTATATCTGGAAGCATTTTAATGTGCATTATTTAAGATGTGTATTATTTTAAGAAACATTCATTAGTTTATTATTATTCATATTAACCTGAGTGAAGATATCATCTACATCCCAGCAAAGTCACGCCAAAGTCAACCCAAAGAGTATCTGAAAAACAATATATATATATATTTCTAATTCCAGCTGGTAAGTATTTTAAATAGTAATACTATTACTTTAATAAATAAACACTGGCATTTCTCTTTAGAAAATACATGCTTCAGGAAATAAATGTTCCACGCATACACACCACACACACAAAATAACAAATTAAATGAAAACTCTTTTTAGGGAGAAAAAGGTAAAGATACAATTGAATCTTATGTTAATGGTGGATGGGAAGAGGGAATACCTGTATTTAAAGTTAGCCCTGCCGTGGCCAGTGTGGCTCAGTAGATTGGAGCATTGTCCCATAGAATGAAAGGTCGTGGGTTCTATTCCCATTCGGGGTAAATGCTCAGATTATGGGTTTGATTCCCTATTGGGGCAGGTACCCCAGTTGGGGCCTGTAGGAGAAGGCAGCCAATTGATATTTCTTGCACGCTCTCTCTCTCTCCTTCTCTCTCTGTTTCTCTCTAAAGCAATGAAAAAAAGTGATAAAGTTAATCCTAAGTGAAAAACAGCATGTACTCAAAATTACCCTTTAAAAGGCTAAATCAAGTTCTGGAAATATGGCTTTTGTTTTGTATACAATCCTATGAAATACCAATGTATAAGATATAGATCAACTATGAGCACTATAATTCCAGAGTACTCAAAAATTAAATCATGTAAGTATTTCACTGCTTTGAATAGTGAAAATTAATGAAGATTTCAAGTTGTTCTTCCTATAGCTGAGTTTATCAGTTCCGCCAGCTTCTTATGCCTGTCATTACCACACACGTGCCTGGTCAACTAAACTATCCATTTAACTTTGTTGTCAGTAATTTGAAAAATCTTAAAACCACTTATTCTTTGGGCAAGCTAGCTAACCTCTCTGTCATCTGCACAATGAGGCAATAATAGATCCAATGTCATGGGGTTGTTAGTAATAGTAAATGAGTTAGTATATGCATCGTGTTTAATACAGTGTCTTGCACATGGTAAACAGGAAATTACTATTTGTTATCATTTCATTATTATAGTATCCATAGGTTAAGAGTACCAGTATTGTCTGCACCAGTTGTGTTAATTCCCATTACTTAATCTACCTCTTTCTCTTTTATTTTTATTTTTAATTGTGGTAAAAAACACATAATATAAAAATTAGCATCTTATCTATTATTAAGTGTGCAGTTCAGTAGTATTAAATATGTACACATTTTTATGCAACAGATCTCCAGAAATATTTCATTTTGTAAAACCAAAAATCTATATCCATTAAACAACCCCTTCCCTACAGCCCCTGGCAATCACCATTTTACTTTCTGTCTCTGTGAATTGACTACTTTAGATACTTTATCTAAGTGGAATCATACAGTATATGTCTTTTTGTTACTGGGCATTTGGGTTACTTCCACCTTTTGGCTATTGTGAATAATGCTTCTATGAACATGAGTGTGCAAATATCTCTTTGAGATCCTGTTTCCAATTCTTTGGGGTGTGCTGGATCATGTGGTAATTCTGTTTTTAATTTTTGAAGAACTTTCATGTTGTTTTCAATTATGGCTGTACATTTTATACTCCACCAACAATGTAGTTGGTGAGGAAGAGTGCCAGAGAGAAGGAAACTGCACAAAGAAAGAGCATTGGAAATCTGCAGAGAGTTCACCAAAATCTTTGGCTGATTATTGATCAGTGTATGCATAATGAGGAAGCTACCTGAGGCTGGGGAAAAGATGTTAGAAAGCAGTAGGCCAAATGATTACCTCCGCTCATCCAGTGCTGGGAATATTTTGTGTGCAAAGCCAGAGTGGGAAGATACACAAGGTATCAGATAGAGTTCTCAGAAGAGGAATGCCTTGGTAGTAGACCTCAATTTGGCCTAGACTAAAGGCTGATCTGGATACAACCTAACAAATCTTTTCTTTTTCTTTTTTTTTTTTGAGGAAATATTTATTCTGAGAATTCACATATAATTTTTATTATATTTTTCATGGTACTTATCTGTATTTTAAAATACAGAAAAAAAACCAAACCAGAAATTTTCCCCAGGAATTATGTCTTATTGCCCTCCAGTTGTTTTTGGTGTTATTTTAATTTCTGGACCGTCAAGGAAGATATTGTCATGATCTTCAAGAGCATTTGACAGTTTTTATAGAATTCAATATAAAAGCTTTGGGAGAATTTTGTTTTCTTTCTAGTTTTATTAAGGTATAATTGACAAAATTGTATATAGTTAAAGTGTACAATGTGATGATTTGATATATGTATACATTGTGAAATATTTACCATAATCAGGTTAATTAACTGGTCTTTCACCTTGCATAGTTACCTTTTGAGTGTCTATGGTGAGAATGCTTAAGATCTATGCTCAGCAAGTTTCAATTATACAATACAGTATTATTAACTAAATCCACAATAATGTACAAAAGATCCTCAGAGCTTATTCATCTTATAACTAAAAGTTTGTACCCTTTGCCCTGGCCTGATAGCTCAGTTGGTTAGAGCATTGTCCTGATAGTCCAAGGTTGCAGGTTTGATCCCTAGTCAGGGCACATACAAGAATCAATCAATGATGCATAAATAAGTGGAACACCAAATCAATGTTCCTCTGTCTCCTCCTTTTCTCTCTCTCTCAAATTAATAAAAAAATGTGTACTCTTTGACCAACATCTTCCCATTTCCCCTAACCTCTGTTCCCTTGCAACCACCATTCTATGCTCTGTTTCTATGAGTTTGGTTGTTTGATTTCACATGATTCACAATTTCATTTCATTGTTTGTGTTCTTTTGTAGTTCACTAGGTTTCCTTAAAACAACTATTTTGAATTCTTTGTCAAACAACTTGTTGATCTCCATTTCTTTGGGGTTGGTTATTGGAAAATTACCATGTTCCTTTGGTAGCATACTTCCTCGATTTTTCATGTTTTTTGAAGTTTTGCACTGATGTCTTTGTATTCGAACAAGTCACTCTTCCAGTCTTTACTAACTGGCTTTGGGAGAGAGATACTTTCACCTGTCAGTTGACCTAGGGATTCTGTAGTTTTTTAAGAACCTTCGATGGATGTGTGCACTCTATTTCCCCTTGGGGAGGGATTCTTAAGATTGTATGCCTTCTCTCAATCCTACAAAGACAGGATGGGTGCTGAGAGCCTCCATTTTTTGCCTAGGACAATGCCCCAAAATGTTCATTTATGACTCTCTCCTAATCCTGCAGAGTTGGGCTGGCTTTTTGCACTTGCTTGCTGTCTGCAAAGGCTAGTTCTCAACTATCCATGGGAGCTTGTGTTAGGAGCCAGCTTTGGGGAAGTGGTGTATGTATGTGTCAGGGGTATGGGTTAGATGCATAGTCCAGTTAGGGTGAGGTACCCCCAGTGTCTGGTGGGCAGGTTTCTTGATTGAGTCCATGGGTTGGTTGGCAGGAAGAATATTGAAGTGGTTAGTGGTGTCTGTCCCTTTGGATGTATGCTTAGCAATAAAGGTAAGGCGAGAAAGGATTGGGCCTCTTGGGGAACATCTCACAGATGGAACAGGACAGTGCTTACTCACATGCTCTCAGTTTTCTCTACAGGTGAAACCAGGGGCTTAGGGGGTCTTCCTGGCACCAAGCCCAGCTACTTTGGGGGAGAGGTGACATGGGCAAAGTGAAGCCATTCTTCTTATCCTCTTCAATGCATCTATTCTTGGATTTTTTTTACAATGTGTGCTGGAACTTCTCTGCTGGACTCTTGGACCCCACAAAAAGCCCTCATCCCTCAGTGACTACACCAAAATTGATGTTCTGTGGGGGATGATGTTAGAGAACTCTTATTCTGCCACCTTTCTGATGTCACTTCCAGTATTCACAAATCTTAAGTCAAGCCTCAGAAGTATTTAAGTGATTCTAAGTCACTTAAATGATAGAGCAAAGTCCAACACTATTTAAATAATTCAAAAAAAATCCACGTCTAACAATGCAAAAATCATGTCTGGTATCAAATGAGAAATTAACAGGCAAGCAAAGAAGAAGAAAAATGGGACCTATAATCAATTACAAAAATTAATCAATAGAAACAGGCAGAAATTATAGAGATAATGGTATTAGCAAAGAAGAATGTTAGAAAAATTATTCCAAATATGTTTCATATGTTCAAAAAGGTAGAGGAATACATGAATTTAATGAGAGAAACAGAATATATAAAAAAGACCTAATGGGAATTTTAGCTATAAATACAGAAATACAAATATACATATATACATATCTGAAGTGAAAAATAAACAGGGTGAGATTAACAGTAGATAAGACACTGAAGAATGAAAAGATAAGTAAACTTGAAAATAGGGCAGTAGAAACTATCCAAAAGGAAGTATATAGAGAAAAAACGCTGTGGGGTAGGAAGGGAAGGAGGAGAAGAGACCAATGGTAACTTGTGGAACAAAATTAAATGGTCTAACATGTGTAACTGGAAGCCAAAGGGGAAAAAGGGGTCAGAGGTGCAAAAAATTATCAAGAAATAATAGTTGAAAATGTTTTAAATTTAATGATAACTATATATCCACAGGTCCAAGCAGAATAAATCTTAAGAAATGGCTTGAACAGATATTATAAACAAAGTGCTGGAAACTATTTTAAGAGCAGAAAGCAAGCAAAAGATAGTATGTGTAGAGGAACAAAGATAAGAATGAGTCAATACTTCATATCGGGAATCATGCAAATCAGAAGTCAATGTGTTACAGGGCAAAAGGGATTTGTCCACCTGCCACTGTACACAACCATAAAACAGAGATTGGTGGGGAGGAAAAAAGGTTTTTATTAACAGGGTGCCTAATTTGGAGGAGCTGGGGGCTCTTCTGCTCTAAGCCATTCTCTCCTGCAAAACACAGAAATCCCCTCATTCCAGAAAAGCCTGAAATCCAAATCCATGCCCAAAGATCCCCACTCCATTCTTATCTGATGGGTCTCCATCTCTCCAGCTCCAGGCTCACTCTCTGGAGTGCACACTTGTGAGGCCGGTGTCTCCATTGCCTTACCACAGCTTTCTTCCACTCCTGGAGCTGGGGCACATTGCCAGCTCACTGCAGCTGGGTGTGCTAGGGGCTCAGTCTGCTGGCCTCCAGCATCCAAGGCTGCTCACACCCTCAGTGCTGGTGAACTTTCCTGGCCCAGGTATCTGGATGCCACTCTCAGGGTGAGTGAATGGGAACAGCCTAGGACCCATGGAGTGTAGCGCAGAGCGACAATGGTCCCATCTGAGCCCGCCGCTGGAAAGATGTGCGTTGTGCACAAGCCTGCTGCAAGTGGTGTGAGCAGGACAAGGCAAGAGCTGTGAGGCAACCCGGCATCTTGTAGACCAGCCACTGGCAGGGCACATGTCCTGCAGGTGGGGACTCAGCCTCTGTGAGCTGGCTCCTGAAGAAGAAAGGGGTTGTGAGTGGGGCCTAGTGCCCACTGGGTCCCGTGAACACCTGGGCAAGGCAAGGAGAAGAAAAGGGAAGCCTTTTGTGTGTGCCCTCTGTTTTAAATCTTTCCCCCAATCCTACATGCTGTGGGAATGTCCAAATTCCCAGTCAATTCCTGGCCAATGTCCACCATGAGCATCAGCCCGCACTCTGTCTCAGCCCTTCCTGCAGCCGCCATGACCCAGAAGCAAGTGGGAGGGTTTTCTAGCCACACAGGGGTGCCGCAGTTCTGCCCAGGGTGGGGTGTCACCTTGCTACACATGTGTTGTGACCTCTTCAGCCCCATGTAGGCTCTGTGCAAGCAGTGTCATGAGCTGCATTGTTTACTGTTGCCTGGGGGGTATGGTATCACACCACAGCTCTGCTTTCAACTGCAGGCTGCCATCGGCACTTCCCAACCCCACTCAGGGGCACGCCCCTTCTTTGGTGAAGTGCAGGCTCTTTCCCCAGCTGCAACTTCAATCACTGTCTTAGGGTTTCCTCTGATCCCTCCTTGTGGGGAGGGGTGGGGTGGGGGGAGGGGGTACAGCCTCTTGCACCAGATTGGGTTTCTCCCAGCCCCCAGTGATCTGGCTAGGCCACCCCTGTTACAAATGGAACAATATCTTTAAGGACTGATAGAAAAAAAAGAATACTAATCCACCTAAAATTCTCTACACAGTGAAAATATCTTTCAAAATTGAAGGCATGATAAAGATTATTTTCAAGCAAACAAAAGCTGAGAGAATTTGTTGCCAGAAGGCTTGTACTATGTTAAAGAAAGTTCTTCAAGCAGAAGGAAAGGATACGAGATGGAAATTAAGATCTACATCAAGTAGTTCACTGAAAATTATAAATCTATGGATGAAAAGACTTTCTTACTTTTATTTGCTTTAAATATAATTTACTATTTAAAGCAAAAATAAATGATGTACTGTAGCATTTAAAACAAAAGTAGAAGTAAAATGTACAATAACAAAAGCACAAAAAGTAGTAAGAGGAAAATAAAGTAGTAGAAGAAAAATGAAATATGTTGTAAGATTCTTACACTATATCCTATAAACACTACATGTAGATAATGTATGATAGACACATATTAAAATAATAGTGATGGATCATTCTCTTCAGTTCTCCGTTTCATAGTTTCCATACCTGCTGAGAGGTCAGTCAATGCTGAAATAAAAACAGGCATCAAAGACTTTCTCTTTTGCCTAACACCCAGTTATTAGATAAATTTAGCACTTCTTGTTTGCTAATTCTTACAAGGGTAAAGTTTTCTGCTATTAGTTTGACTGATGGTTATGGGGCCTTTTGAAAATATCAAATTAAAATCCATTAAGTGTTTATGACTGTGAAATAAAAGAAGCAATTAAATCAGAAAAAATATAAAACTGGAACTTTGGTTTCAAGACAACAGACACATGGCAGTCACTCTCAAAATGCATCTTAGAAATGACTGAAAAGTTATTACTTTTTAAAGTAGAGAGTCCCAGTAATGGCATAGTTGTTTATTTTGAATGACTCTCCTGCAGGTAACAATTATATACTGAAGAGAAGCCAAAAGGTAGCAGAAACTGTAGATTTAGCATTTGAAAGAAAGAAGCTACATTAGGTAAGATATGTTCATGTTTAATAGGTTTTTCCCCAGAGGGTAATCCTGAATCTTTGCAGTACCTGGAGGCTAGAACTAAAAGGGGAAAGGTAAGTCTTACTGACCTGAGTAGCTGAAAAAGGAATTGGGGACTGCCAGAGTGGTTGGAAATCTAGGACAGGAGGAAATTCCAGAAAAGAGGGTGCTAAGGAGGGTGAAACTTGCATATAAAATACCTTTCAAATTCATGACTCATTCTTTTTTCAAAATTTTGTTTTTATTTATTCAAAGATTTCCCCTAGTTTTTTTGATATAATTGACATATTGCATTAGTTTAAGGTGTACAACATAATAATTTGATGTATATATACATTGAGAAATGATTGTCATAAGTTTAATTAATATCTATGACATTACAATGTTTTTTTGTTATGAAAACTTTTAAGACTTTTAGTAACATTCCACTATATACAATATGGTATTGTTAACTAAAGCTGCCATTCTGTACATTACACCCCCAGAATTTATTCATCTTATAGCTGGAAACTTTTACATTTTGACCCATCCCCCACTTTCCCCACCTCCCACTCCTTGCCTCTGGCAACCACCAACCACTCTGTTCTCTGTTTCTATGAGTTCATTTGTTTTTTAGATTCCACATATAAGTGAGATCATATAGTATTTCTCTGTCTTATTTTACTTAGTATAACACCTTCAAGATCTATTCATGTCGCAAATGGCAGGATTTCCTACATTTTATTTATCCAGTCATCTGTTGATGGACATTTAGGTTGTGCCCAAGTATTGGCTACTGTAACTGATGCTGCAGTGACCATGGGGATGCAGATCTCTCTTCAAGACAGTGATTTTGTTTCCTTAAGATATATGAGGTCTGTCCAGAAAAAGTCCAGCCATTGTTAATATGAGAACAGTTTGTGCGACATTAATGTAACCTGGCAGCCAAGGAGAGTGGACTGGAATGTGCATATGCAAACAATGACAACTTCACTGTACTAGTCAGTTGATGCTGTTGAGTGAGTGTGTGTACCATGTGGCCATTACATTCAAACTGACTGAGTGAGTAGGGCAATGAATGTGCATCAAACTTTGTGTTAAGCTTGAATATTTCTCCATGGAAACTATTCAGATGATTCAGAAGGCCGCAGCTATCTGATAGGCGCATGTTATTTTGTGCAGCTACGGGTAACTGGTGATTGGCCGCTTCATCACGTCAACACACCAGCTCATGCATCACGTCTCGTGCAGAGGCTTTTGGCAAAACATCAAGTCACCCAGGTGACTCAGCCCCACTACAGCCCCGATTTGGTGCCCTGAGACTTCTCATAATTTAAAATCACCTTTGATAGGGAAGAGATTTCAGACCACCAGTGAGATTCAGGAAAATATGATAGGGCAGCTGATGGTGATTGGGAGAACTGTGTGAGGACCCAAGGTACCTATTTTGAAGAGGACTGAGGCATCATTGTCTTAAGTACAATGTTTCTTGTATCTTGTTCTGAAAATGCATCTATTGTTCATATTATGTAGCCGGATACCTTCTGGACAAACCTTGTATGCCCAGAAGTGGAGTTGCTGGATCATAATGGTAGATCTACTTTTAAATTTCTGCCCTGGCTGGTGTGGCTCAGTGGACTGAGTGACAGCCTGCAAAGCAAAGGGACACTGGTTTGATTCCTAGTCAGGGCACATGCCTGGGTTGCCAGCCAGTTCCCCAGCAGGGGGTATGTGAGAGGCAAACACACATTGATGTTTCTTTCCCTCTCTTTCTGCCTCCCTTCCCCTCTAAAAATAAATAAATAAAATCTTAAAAAAAAATTTCTGAGGAAACACCATACTGTTTTCCACAGTGACTGAGCCAATTTATATTCCCACTGGTATTACACAACTTGTTAGACTGATGTAATTTCATATGTACTGGTTACTGGGTTTTCAAAGAGAACAATGTATACACCTATGATATAGAGTAACATTTTAATAAACAAGTAAATGTGTTGGTTTGAATAAATAAACTCAATTACTATAGCATTATAGTATAGCAACTACTTCATATGCATAGATCTCTTTATTTCTCATTTGTGATGACAAGAATTTGGTTAGGTTGCTTTGGTTGTAGTAACAGAAACAATACTTCTAGTTTATGCAAACAGGAGAACTTATTGTACAATTTACAAGGGTATCTTAACAAAGCCAAGAAAAACTGTTAAAAACAGGTTTGAGGAATGGTGGCTGGTAGTAGAAATCAAATCTTACTAGCTTAAGCAAAAAGGGGAGTTCATAATTAGGATAAAAGGTGCCTTACCAGGCCCAGGGCAAGCTTCATGAAGGGCTGGAACAAGGGAATGGAATGCTGTTGGTGTCACGAGCCAATATATGTTTCGTGATATAGTCTTTTCTATAAGTCAGCCTTTGGTGCCTGCTTGGGTCTTCTGATGCGGACTTCAGGAACTGAAAGCGCTGGGTCATCTGTATGATCACCAGCCCTACAGGCGGCACTTGCACTGAGGAATAACAGTGAGTCAACACAGGTAACTATGCTGTTCACTCAGCTTGTATTAATGCAGATTTGATCCAAATCCATACCAACCTAGTAACAATAATAACCACTCAGAAACAATCAGTAACAATATCACACAAGAGAATTAGGGGATAATGAACCTGAGTCTCAAGAGTTCAGATCAGGTCTCAGCCTGGGAGGCAACAGAAGGTGGCCAACATCTTGCAAGGCAGAGTCAGAGGGACCGAAGCACAGCTGAGCTCTTTCTCTCCTGAGGTGGAATATGTAAGATGTTTCAAAGTGACTTGCTCTCCATATGTGTCACCCATGGTCTGAAGTCCTCTGCTTTTATGCTTCTTTTGGTTGCAAAGTCGTTGATTTTCCAGTTTCTCGTAAACACATTTCTCTTAATTTGGATAAGCATATGTTGATTTCCTCACTCTCGATAGGCACATGCTGTATACATCAGCTCTGACAGGCACATGTTTATGTTAGTTCTGATAGGCGCATGTTATTTTGTGCAACCTCAATAGGCACATGTGGTTTATGTCTCTCTACTGCACACGATCTGAAAGGGTGGTGTTACCCTTCAGATAAGCACATGTTGTCTGCCACGCTGTACTGTGCGTGCTGAGGGGCTGTATTGTTTCTCTCAGGCATTGCTGTGCTGCACATGCTCTAAACATGGTTGAGGTCCTGCTCTTCACAGAAAGTCAGGAACCATGTTCTCCTGATCTCTCATTGCTGCTTTTCACTTTGCAAATTCTTCATCAGTCTTTCACTGCAGATTTGTTGTTTTTCTACCCAAATCACAAGGTGGGACATGACAGCCCATAGCTCCCCAGTTTGTGTTTCCTCTATTCCAAAAACTAGTCAGACTAAGGCTAGAATATCTAATCTCTAACCTAAAATTCCTAGGGTAGTTTTGGGATCTTACTAAGATTAGAGATGACTTCCTTCTCTGAGATGGGGCAGTAAAACAGAAGCCGAAGAACACTAAGAAATGGAGACTAGTTACTTTTTTTTTTTAACTGCTCCTTAAAGACCTTGAGCTGAAATAGCTTATATAGATTTAGAAGTGGATATAGAAGATGTTCTCACCACCATAAATACACTGTGTAGAAATGACCAGGTGCTTCACAAGAGAGAGGGTTGTCCTAACCCTTGTTAATGTTTCTCCTGGGACAGAAATGATAGGCCTGGATAATGCTACTGTCTTATCCAAGTTTCTCTGCATTTATTGTAATAGGTACTATTTATCTCTTGGGAAGATATTCATATGTCATGTTATGAGTAATTTAGACACAGAAGTAATATCATACCTTGTTAATTAATTGTTTTTCCCAAGAGAAGGAAAAAAGGGACTGATTACATGGAAAGTATTTAGGAGAAAAAAAGAAGATTAATTACACGGTGAGTATCAGGAATTCCTGAGAACTGTAAGTAGAAATTTGGCCAAGGGCTTCTCAGATTAGAGAGGAGCTCTGATTTATCTGCTCGAGTCGGGTGCCTGTGAGCATAGCTGTTCCCATTTTCATTACAGTGGGGTGAGGGGCCGCTCTGAGAAACAGATACAGGACAGGGGAAAGAAAATTATTTTCTGGATTCTTCAGATTGTTCCACGTTCCCCTAGAGAAGTGAAATTATATTGCTTGGCAGCATCATGAAATACTAATATTTGAATGGTAGGTGTTTTATGTATTTAAAATTAGGAAAAGTCAAGGGAGGTATTCTATCCAGCCATATCCACATCGAAATTAAATTGAAAATGTAAAAAAATAAGAAAGTGCTGTGAACATTTTTATTAAAAATATATCTGTGTTGATTCCTTAAAGTATTTCTCATGTGTGTTAAAACACATTTGTATTATTTTGTATTATTTATGTCCTTCGATGAGATACAAGGAATTAAGCTTAGTGTTCATGATATCACTTTTGTTTTTCCTGTAATTTTGTTTCTAGAAATACGAATTGACAAGGGAAGTAGGACCACTCTATGGGAAAGAAAAAGAAAAACAATATTAGCTTAGACATAGTAAGAGATTCAAAGCAGCTTTTAACTACTGATTTCAGTGTACAAAAAGTTTCAAAAGAAAAGTCATTCAATGTTATGTTGAAGGTTTTGTATTTCAACTTCTATATTTCTTCCTGAAAATATTTCCTTAATGCTGTCATCTTTTTGACCATCATAAAGTGTCATATTCAGTACATTCTTCTAATGAAATGGTTGACAGGTATGAAAATACTTTTTCCATTAGAGGTTCCCTGAGAAAAGGTGTTGAAGAGCTCTTTTTCACTTGAGAATCATCAGAAAACCAGTCATCAGTTGCTTCTATAGTTTGACTGTAACAAGAATCAGATGGTAATGATGATAAGCTTAAGGTAACATCACTGCAATTTGTTGCTGAGCTAGCCTCTGAAGGGTCACAAATCACTTTTTTTGTTGCAAGGCAGAATTCATCTTTAGAGTGATCTTCACTTTCTGTGAAAGAAAATTAGATTTGCTATGAATATTACATATTCATGAGCCAAATCTTAATTATAAGGACAATGCTTCTTTTAAAATTTATAATCTTTTTAGAGTTATAATGGACAGGATGATGATCTAGTGAAACATCTGAGTTGCTATCATCATATGTACAATGTTAAACATGTAATTGGGAGTTAGTAATATTTATATTATATAGTAATTTATATTATATAGTAATCAAGAGTAGAAAAGTCTATCCTAAATAAAATCAACCTATAAACAGAAGGAGATTCTAAATAGACTAGAAATCTCAGTTCTGGAATGTCTCTTAAGACCAGAAAAGACAGATAGTTTCTTAACTATTTAAAGCTATGTATTGTCTTATTTTATTTTTAAAAAGATTTTATTTATTTATTTTTAGAGAGGAGAAGGGAAGGAGAGAGGGAGAGAAACATCACTGGGTGGTAGCCCCTTGCATACCTCCTGCTGGGGACCTGGCCTGCAACCCAGGCATGTGCCCTGACTGGGCATCAAACCAACGACTCTTTGGTTTGCAGGGTGGCACTCAATCCACTGAGTCACACCAGGCAGCACATACTGTCTTATTTTAAAAATAAATTTTTAAAATTCATGCCTTCTTGAGTAGGCAGATTACAAAATGTTTATTTCATAGTGGAAAGGGCTTATGAGTTGGCTTTATACCAATAAAAATAACAACTAATATTCCTATAGTGTCTTATAATTTACAAGGCAGTTTGATAGACTTCCACATCTCATTTATCTTCTCAGTAATTCTTCAAGGCAGTTAATATTTGGACCAATTTACAAAAGAGAAGATTGAGAATTAGAGAAACCACTCACCACAGATCAGATACAAAATGGGCTTCGATCTAGATTTTTGTTACTCTAAGTCTCATGTTTCTATTATATTATTTATGCTGGCAGTTGGTATTAAAAATTGTTTTAGAAAAGATTGCATTTATACAATATCCTAAAATATCTTTTACTATATTTTATATATTAACTTTTGATATTAATGTGTCACGTTAATTTTTAAAGCTGTTTTAAATACCTTGTTACATTTTATATTCAGTAGTTCTAAAATTATGTAGGAGGATAATGTTTTGAGATACTAAGACATAACATGCACTACCTAAAAGGTTATAAAACACTTAGGTCTTTTGACCCTTTGGCATTACTATATGGCAATGACTATGATATCTTTGGGTATAAGTAAGGGACAAAAATTTAAATTTCACACTTTAATTTAAGATTTAACATTGCG
The DNA here is from genome assembly GCA_004026545.1 of Mormoops blainvillei. Lineage (NCBI taxonomy): Eukaryota > Metazoa > Chordata > Mammalia > Chiroptera > Mormoopidae > Mormoops > Mormoops blainvillei. The sequence goes on from PVJD01008419.1 coordinate 27,992, forward strand.
AGTTTTGTTTTCTAAAAAATATATGCCCATTCACATACTGATAAATTAATGTTTCCCTTGAATTTTCATGGTTTTTAAAAATACTTAGATAACATTTAGGACAGCCCCTTGATATTTTAAGAAGTGAATTGCTCTAAGTTGATTATAATTTCTTCTAATAAATTGTTGAGAAAAAGTACCTTTTATACATGCTGTTTCCTCTTTTCTTTGCTCCTCCTATATAAAAAAGTTATTTGTATTTAAAAAAACTGAATAGTTTTGATATAATTTCTTTAACATATTTGACTTATATAAGAATAAAATATTTTAAGTAAATAGATTTTTGATAGAATAATGTTTCTTTCCATTACAAGAATTTTACCAAAATATATTGACAGAAAAGAAAAAGTATTGAAATATCTTCTGAAAAGAATGTGGACTGGTTCAAGAAAGCAGTCTCCAGGATAGGGAATGAAAGGGTGAAATAGAGTTCAACAGGGTGACTTCTCTCTATCCTCACTGAGAATCACTTGGTTAGAACTAGTGTGGACTAACAAAATAATTAGAATTCCTAGACCGAGTCACTTCATTAACCACCACACCACCAATAACAAAGTGAATTCTGACTGAAGGCTTTTATAAAAATGCAACTATTCTTTTGAAGCAAATAAAACATTGGATGAAACAATGTGTTCCAGATGTGTCGTGAGGAGTGTTGTGGTGTAGCAGTCCTCAAACTTTAGGGCATCAGATGCATCTGGTGTGCTTGTTAAAATAATGATTCTTGGGTGTGATATCAGACCTTATTGAAACACAGTCTCTGGAAATATGCACCATAATAATGCATACAAGTGGTTCTGATTCAGGTTATTCTTCAACCACTAGAAAAACAATGAGCTAGCTAGTGCACAGGGTATTTGGGATAGAGTGGGTAAAGTTGAGGCTGGAGAGAGAACATTGTCTCTTGTGTTCTGGGGAAACATTGTTAATACTCTGTGCTGATCTGCATTGCCCTGCCCCTCAAAAGGCTTGCTTAGGATATACACACATAGGATAAGCACTTTTTTACAACCAACTTTATTTCTTTGTTAATAGAAATGCCAGTATAGGCTGCTGATCTTACATTGCCTGAATTTAGGACCAATTGATTTTGTGACTCCTATATAAATTATATTAGAACATTGCTTCTCCGACATCAATGTGCCAATGTATTACCTGGGGAGCTTGTTAAAATGCATATTCTGACTCATAAGATTGTGCATTTCTAATGGGTTCCCAGGTAATACTGATATTGGTGGCCTGGGAACCACAGAGTAAAGCCTGGGCTGATTAAAATTCTACCCAAACTAGGGGAATGACAAAATGGGCATTCTTATATATTCCTACACATAAATAGGTAAAATTTTTCCAGAGGGCAACTTAACAAATCTACATCTAGAAATTAATCATGACAAATAAATAATTGTGGATTTGTGTAAATATTTAGTTAGTAGTATGCTTATTACAACATTGTTTAGCATTTTTAAAACCTGCAATTTAGAATTCTGAAGTAAGAAAATAGTTAAATGTATTGTGATGCATATATTAATATAATGGATATTCTTTCAACAATTAAAAATGATCCTATAGTATCGGAAGTAAGGACTCCAAAGATAGAGGGACATATGAAAAAGACAGAGGAAAAACCTTGAACGAGTGCCCCATTGGTTAAATTTGGGGAAATTTGAGCATCAGAATAATTATAGTAATGGATTGTGATCTGCTGAATAAAATAGAAATCCATAAGTGTATACGGATAATAAATAAATAAAATAAGAAAGAAGGGAAGTGTCTTCTTCACAGTAGAAGCCAATGACAAATGTAGATGGGAGTATTAGAATGGGAAAAATTAATTTGCTATAGTGTAAAGACTGGTTCATACAAGAATAATTTTTATAGCTAATAAGTAGAGTTTGATGAAAAGAAGGATATTTACATGGTTTCAGTGTTTTACCACAGATTGTTTATTAATTGCTAGGGCAAAAATATGAATAATACAGTGGGGGGGGAAGAACACGTATTGTCTTTGTGATTAACTAAAACCACTATTAAAGAGCAGACAAACACTGTATACGTCCAGATGTAATGAACTGAATCTGATCACAAGGAAAAGTCAAACTGAGGAAGGGAGATATAGGAGCTCTACCTAATACATAGAAACAAACACAGAGAGGCTGCCAAACTGAGGAGATGAAAAAAACATGGACCAAATAAAAGAACAGCAAAAAACTCCAGAAAAACAAGTAAACAAAGCAGACACGAGAAATCTACTAGATACAAAACACTGGTTATAAGGATGCTCAAAGAACTTAGTGAGGACATCGACAGCATAAAAAAGATCCAGTCAGAAATGCAGGGTACACTAACTGAAAGGAAGAACAATTTACAGAGGAACAACAGTAGAGTGGGTAAAACTGAGAATCAAATCAGCAATTTGAAATGTAAGGAAGCAAAGAACAACCAATCAGAACAGCAAGAAGAAAATAGAGGCCAAAAAAATGAGGATAGTGTAAGGAGCCTCTGGGACAACTTCAGGCACACCAACATCTGCATCATAAGGGTGCCAGAAGGAGAAGAGAAAGTGCAAGAAATTGGAAATCTATTTGAAAAAGTGACTGAAAACTTCCCTAATTTGGTTAAGGAAATAGACATACAAGTCTAGGAAGCGAGAATCTCAACAAGATGAACCCAAGGAGGCCCACACCAAGACATATTATAATTAAAATGCTAAAGGTTAAAGACAAAGATGGAATCTTAAAAGCGGCAAGAGGAAAGCAGTTAGTTATCTACAAGGGAGTTCCCATAAGATTGTCAGCTGATTTCACAAAAGAAATTTTGCAGGCTAGAAGGGATTGGCAAGAAATATTCAAAGGATGAAAAGCAAGGACCTATAACCATGATAACTCTACCCAGCAAAGCTATCATTTAAAATCGAAGGACAGATAAAGGGCTTCCCAGACAAGAAAAAGCTAATGGAGTTTATTACTACCAAATCAGTATTATATGAATGTTAAAGGGTCTTCTTTAAGAAGAAGATCAAAACTATGAACAATAAAATGGCAATAATATACATATCTATCAACAACTGAATCTAAAAAAAACAAAATAAACATACAAGCAGAACAGAAATAGTATCATAGATACAGAGAATGTTGTGATAATTGCCAGATGGGAGGGGTGTCAGGGGGATGGGGGAAAAAGGTAAAAGGATTAAGAAGTACAAATTGGTAGAGAATAGTCGCGGGGATGTAAAGTACAGCATAGGGAATAAAGTAGCTAAAGAACATATATGCATGACCAATGGACATGGACTGTGGTGTGGGGACTGCCTGAGGAAGTGGTGGTGCTGGGGGTAGGGAGACAAAGAGGGAAAAATTGGAACCACTGTAAGAGCATAAACAAAAAAATATATAACTTTAAAAAAATTGTGAACTTTAAAAAAACTGTGAAAGTCAGGTAAAACAAGGAAAGGCAGTCACAGAGCAAAGGAAATTAAAGAGACAAATGCAATATGGTATCTTGGATTAGGTTTTGAAGGAGCAAAGTACATTTGTGTAAAAACTGGTGAAGTCCTTCACTCATTTGTGGATGCTAATGAACAAACTGAACAAACAAGGAAAATGGCAACAGGCTCTTAGATGGAGAGCAGGATGACAGCTAGTAGTGGTGGGGCAAAGTGAGTGGGTGAAGGGATTGAGCAAAAAGGAGAAAGGACTCATGGACATGGACAACAGTGTGGTGATTGCTGGGGAGAAGGGGGTGTAAGGGGACTAAATGGTAATGGAAAAAATACAACAAAGTATAAATTTTTAAAAACTGGCAAAATCTAAAGTCTGGAATTCAGTTGATTGTAATGTACCAATGTTGGTTTCTTAGTTTTGACAAATCTACCTTGGTACGTTAAGATTTTAACACTGGGGTAAACCGGGTGAAAGGTGTAATAGAACTCTATATTTATAATCTTTGCAACTTTTCTATAGATCTAAAATTATTCCAAAATAAAAGTTTTCTTAAAAATCATATGCAAAAGCAGAAACACATAAATTTGCCTGTAATAAAAGTTAATATAAGATATTCAAGGCTTTTATGAAGGTAATTATAAAAATTTGTTGAAAGATTAAAGATGACATGTAAATACAGAGAAACACCATGTTCATGGATTAGAAACTTAATAAAGAATCAGGTTTTCCCAAACTGATCTAAAATTGCACTGTACTTCTCCTCAAAATTCCAAAATAATTTCAGTAAATGCTACTAGATATGAAAAAAATGGAAATGGGGATCCTATTTACACCAAACAGAGAAATAAATTCCAGACTGATTAAAGACCTATATAGTCAAAACTATAAAACTCTTAGAAAACAATATAGAAAGGTATCTTTATGACTTTGGAATAGGGAAGGAAATAATAAATCCTAAAAGAAAGGGCTGAGAAATTAGGTTAGATTAAAAATAAAAGAATTTTTGTTCTTCACAACATATAAAAACAGAGCAAAGGAAGGCCACAAATTGTATGAAGACATAGAAATGAACATAAATGACAAAGGATTAGCTATTGGACTGTTGGTTGATTTCTCAAAAGAAACTTTGCAGGCTAGAAGGGATTGGCAAGAAATATTCAAAGTGATGAAAAGCAAGGACCTACAACCATGATAACTCAGCAAAGCTATCATTTAAAATTGAAGAACAGATAAAGAGCTTTAACAGAATTATTTAAGTAAACTTTTATAAACGTTTATATCCTGAAACTGATTGTGGCTGAGGTCAACACTGTATTACTCTTTTATACTATGTTTTCATACTATGGTTTATCTTCTGAATTAGGTTCCTTTCATTGACTATCAAGAGTCCTGAAGAATGATTTGTGTTTACTTGTACATTATCTATCTCTCCAACTAGACTATAAATCTCATGAGAGCAAATTTCCAGTTGCCTAGAACAGTGCCTGGCACATAAGCACTTATTCATATTTGATGAATAAATAATAAACAACCTAATTAAAATTTAGTTCTCCTATACATGTACTTCTTCCATCATAGCACTCATGACATTTTTGTATTTGTCTTTTTCTATGTATCCTTCATTGGATATGAAGACACTGTTATATCAATAGTACCAAATAGTATTTGGCTACCAATAGTAGCCAAATTCCTAGCATGTGATGAGTATCAGTAAATTCAATTAATATTAAATGTATACATATAAACAATTATTTCTCTGCAGTGCTACCTCTATTTCAAACTGTCTTTCATTTCAAAGTCAGAGCTTTCTTTAATAATGTTTAGATTTAATTTGATCATTAAACCTGCCTGCTTAAAGCCCTCTAGTAATAACAATAACAGTTTGTATGGTGCTCACTGCGTGGTCAGGGACTATTCTGAGTGCTTTTTTAATACTAATTTGTTTAATTTCCATAGCAATCCCATGGAGATGAAATCATCCTCATTTTGCAAATGAGGAAATTGGGACACTGACAAGTTAAGTAACTTGCCTAAAATTACACAGTAGTGGTAGAGCAAGGATTCTAACCTCTTCAGTCTATGCTCTTGATCATAATCTATAATGCCTCCAGTGGATCTCTAGGGCCTATGGGGTAAAATCTAAAATCCTTAAACTGCTTTGGATTTTGACTCCTCATAATGTCATCTCCAGGATCTTTTCCCACCACTCTCTTTTATAAATTGGGTGTCCAACCCGCAGCTCACGGGCCACATCTGGCCCAGGATGGCTGTGAATGTGGCCCAACACAAAATCGTAAATTTACTTAAAACCTTTTTTTTGCTCATCAGTTTTCATTAGTGTTTATGTACTTAATGTGTGGCCCAAGGCAACTCTTCTTCCAGTGTGGCCCAGAGATGCCAAACAACATGTTCCGTCTTTCATAGCTGTGAGCCTTTGAACGTACTGTCCTGTGTTTTCCCTCCCTCAGGCAAACTTCTATTCACTTCTCAAAACCCAGCTAAAAATGTTTTCTCTGCGAAGCCATTCTTAATTTATGCTTCCTTGTCTGCATTTCTTCAATTTTGTGGCTCTTAACACATTCTGATTTTTAGTTTATATGCTTTTCTTTTCTAATAACTTTGGGATCATCTAGGTCTAGCCTCATGTCTCATTTGTTTATGTAGATTCAGTGTCAAAACTAGTACTGCAATATTTAAGGCACTCAAAAAATGTTGTTAAATGAATGAATAAATACTGAGTTCAACCTGAGTTCAATATTCAAGATGTATAATGAAACTTTGACATATTATCATTTTGTTGTTATTTTACTATTAATGTTATGAAACCACTAAACTATTTTGTTTTGTTTAGCTATATCATACTTTTAAGTTTCTACTGGTCTCTCCTTTATTTACTTAGCAGTGTTTTGACACTTACATAACAAAGAGTTAATTAGGTTTGTGCCTTTTTTTTACACTTGCACTAACAAGCACGTTTAATGTAGGGTTCATATCTTACTACTCTCAATGGGGGCAGGGTACAGGAATATAAAGAGGGCTTAAGAAAACCTTTATTTTTATTAGTTGGTTCCAGTAGATTATTTTGTTATCTGAGTATCCTCTTATCTCCAAATCTCTTTCCTCTGATAGGCCTGGCAATTTGGCTTTGTTTTTCTTAGCCATTTATCATGGCCCCCACAACATTAATAATGTGGAGAATATAGGTTCTCAGGTTAGAGATTTAGAGAAGCAACTATAGAAGGAAACATTTTCATTTAGTTTTTCAGTATCCTATAACATAAACCATAACTAGCTTGGGTAATTTAAATTTGGCTCATGTTATTGTCCCTCAGATTAAAAATAACAGTAGATAAAATAGAAAGACAACAATGCTAATGACATGGTATCAAAAAAATTATTTGAAAAAATTACACTCTACCTGTAATGGAAATGTTCCTGTATGAAAACTTCGAGAAATAAAAACACACTGAGAGTGAGATTTACTCTTCTCTGATGATCTTTGGCTGTATCTCTCATCAGTTGCTGTGAATTCAGAATTTTGAAATATTTCTCTGAAAAATATTTTATAGATGATATTACTAAAATGAATTATTTTATTTATAAAAGCTATACATAAGGGTATAAAATCAGAATATATTACTACATATTTATTACTTTAAAATTTTTTATTGTATTTTTTCCATTGTCATTTAATCCCCTTATACTCCCCTCCCCCCTGCAATCGCCACACTGTTGTCCAATGTCCGTGAGTCCTTTTTCCTTTTTTGCTCAATCCCTCTACCCATATTTATTTTTAAAAGCACAAATAAACTTATATATTCCCTTCTCATATGTTGCTGATTTCATTATACCTATTTTATTTATAGAATGATAATTAAGCTACTTCTTATGCAGGGTTAATATTTACAGTTTTAAGATCAACCATGAGTTTTTAAATCTTTAAAAAAAATTTTAAATTACAGTTTATATTCAATATTATTCGGTATTGGTCTCAGATGTACAGCATAGTGGTTAGAAAATCATGTACTTTACAGAGTGGTTTCCCTGATATACCAACCATCCACCTGGCCCCACACATAGTTATTATATTATTTACTATATCCCCTATGCTGTAGTTTACATCTCCATGACTATTCTATAACTACCAATTTGTATTTCTTCATCCCTTCACCTTTTTCACCTAGTCCCCTCCACTCCCCCTCCCTTCTGTCAACTGTCAGTCTGTTCTCTGAGTCTGTTTCTACTTTGTTTGTTTATTTCATCCTTTAGATTCCACATATAAGTGAAATCATATGTAACTGTGAGTTTTTAATATCCATCTTTCTGGTTGTGAGATGATTAATTGACTTTAATGTTAGGTAGTCTTTTCATAAAATTTCCCTTAATGGTAGAAGAAATTAAGTGAAATGAAATTCAACGGTCAATTTTATGTTTAATAATATCTCTGACAAAGGTAAATGGCAGGAAACTGAACTGAAACTAGTGACTTATAAAAGAGTATCTGTGATATTTAACCATGCAACTGCAGGTAATTTTGAGAGAAAGAGTTTAAAATAATAAAGCAGTGAGTAAAACCCCAGATAATCAGAACAGTTATGTATACAGGAATATAACTTCTAACAGTCATTCTAAACTTAATGATTTATATAATAATGTTAATTGCCATTTATTCTTTCAGAGATACTAGATAATTTCCAAATTAAGTAAAGAGTCTATACAGTGTTACTTAATGAGGTATTAACAATTAGGGTTCATTCATTCATAGAATTTAATTTACTTAATGAATATTTTTTGAATACTTACTATGTGTCAGGCATTGTGCTGGGTGTTGTATATATAGTGGTAAAAGAAAAGAAACAGTCACTACCCTCATAAAACTGCCATTGCTTTCATGGAGTTTAAACATTAGTAAGGAAGACAGACAATAAAATAATTACAAGAAAATGAAAAATTACAAGTGTGGAAAGTGTTATCAAGGAACACTACTTGGCACTGTGTTAAGTACAATATAACAAAGGGAGTTAATGTGGTTAGAGGAGTCAGGAAAGACTTTTCTGAGGAAGGGATGATTGAATTGGACATCTGAAGAAAGAGTAGTACTTGTTAGATAGAGTGTGGTGGAGGAGGTGCGATGTGGGAGTAAGAATGTTCTAGTCAGAGAGAATATCAAGTCCAAACATCTAGTGACCATATTAGAACAGTGCAGCAGAAACACAGAAAGCAAGAGGGAAAGTGGAAAATGAAATTGGGAAATATGTATGGGAAGACCATGTAGGGACTTGGAAGACATGTTATTTTGTCTTTATCCTAAAAACAATGGGAAGTTCTTTATAATATCATAGGAATAGGGTGCAAAGTTGGGGTCAGTTGATCTGATTTGTATTTGGACAATGCCTGACTTAAGTGTGAATAGATTAAAAACGGTGATAGTGAGGGTAGGGGGTCAGTTATAACTCCTATTGCAGTAGTCTATGTGGGAGATAATGATAACTTGGATAAGGTGGTGGCAGTAGTAGTAGAGGCAAATGGATAGATTCGAGCAACTTATGAGGTAAAATAAGTAGAACTTGGTGATGGTTCAAATTTAGTGGGGACGGACCCTGGCTGGTATGGCTCAGTGGACTGAGTGCTGGCCTGCAAACTAAAGGTCTCTGGTTTGACTCTGCAGTCAGGGCACATGCCTGGGTTGCAGACCAGGTCCCCACTGTGGGGGGTGCGTGAGAGGCAACCCACACAGTGGTGTTTTTCTCCCTCTCTTTCTCCCTCCCTTCCCTTCTCTCTAAAAATAAACAAAATATTTTTAAAAATTTAGTGGAGAAGGGAAAGAGTAAGGGAGATATCAAGTATGTCTTCGATCTTTAGAGAAAAAAAACCCTTCCTTGACCCCACATTCACCTCCAGCTACTGCCCCATTTATCAACTCCCTATTACACATGCATACACACACACAGAGCTTCTTGAAAGATGTCTATACTTGTCTCAGTTTTCTCACCTCTTGTGTTTTACTCAAAGGTAAGCTTCTGAACCCATCACTCCACCAAAATTCTTTAAAAAAAATTTATCGTGCCTGACTGGGAATCATACCCGCAACCTTGGTGTATTGGGAACATGCTTTAAGCAACTGAGCTACCCAACCAGGGTTCCACCAAAATTCTTAAAGGCCACCAATAACTTCCAACTTGCCAAATCCAAAACTTATTTCTCTAGCTTCACTTTTCTCAGCTTCTTAAGTACTGGTTGTTGCCTCCTTCTTGAAACATTTTCATAATTTTGACTTCCTTGAAGTGTTTCCCAGATGTTATTGATTTTTCCTATTCTTTGCTATATTTCTAAATGTTGGTGAGCCAAAGGGTATAGTCCTAGGTTCTTCTCTTTCAACAATCATTCCCTGGTTAGTCTTACCCAGTTCTATGGCTTTAGAGAACCTAAATCTTCAGTCCTGACTTCTTTCCTGAAGTTCATACATATCATATCCAACTATTTGAAATTTTCATTTGGATGCCTAATAGGCTGTGAAAAGTACATCCAAAATACAACTCCTAGTTTATCACCACTTCCTTAGCTTGCTCTCTCCTCTAATCATCTCCTCCTCATCTTAGTAAATGGCACAAACAACTACTCAGTTGCTCATGATACATATGTAGGTGTTAGCATTAATTTGGCTGTTTCCTTATCTTTCCTTACCTCATCCATCAACAAGCCCTGCTAACTTTACCTACAAAACATATGCCAAATCCAACCCCTTCTTTTCATCTCCTCTACTTCTGTGTTAGTCTAAGACACTATGCCAGTCAAGTTATAGAACTTTTCCATCACCCTGTAAAGTTCCCTTATGTTCCTTTCCAGGCATTGCTCCCTACCTCCTACCCAGGGGCAAACATTACTCTGACTTTTCTCATCATGGATCAGTTTTGCCTATTCTTGAACATCATATAAATGGAATCATATGGACTTTTTGTCTGCTTTTTTCACTTAACGTATTTTTGAGGTTCATTTATGTTGTATTTATCTGCAATTCATTCTTTTATTGATGACTAGTATGCCATTGTTTGAATATGCCTGACCTTGTTTATTCATTCTTCTATTAGTGGACATTTGGGTCATTTCAAGTTTTTACCTGTTAGCAATAAGGGTGCTGTGAACATTATTGTATAAATATTTTTGTTCATGTGCTTTTACTCCTGTTGGGCAAATAACTAAAAATGAAATTGATGGATCATATAATTAACTTTATAAGAAACCATCATTTTTCCAAAGTGGGGTATACACTCCAACTGGCAATATATGAAAGTTTTGATTTATATTTTTAAGAGATTTTTTTTTCTGTGAAGCCTGAACTTTAATGGAGCAAGAGTGAAAGCAGAGGTACAAGTTAGGAAGCTTTGCATAGTCCAGGTGAGAAGTGATAGTGTCTTAGACTAACACAGAAGTAGAGGAGATGAAAAGAAGGGGTTGGATTTGGCATATGTTTTGTAGGTAAAGTTAGCAGGGCTTATTGATGGATGAGGTAAGGAAAGATAAGGAAACAGCCAAATTAATGCTAACACCTACATATGTATCACGAGCAACTGAGTAGTTGTTTGTGCCATTTACTAAGATGAGGAGATGATTAGAGGAGAGAGCAAGCTAAGGAAGTGGTGATAAACTAGGAGTTGTATTTTGGATGTACTTTTCACAGCCTATTAGGCATCCAAATGAAAATTTCAAATAGTTGGATATGATATGTATGAACTTCAGGAAAGAAGTCAGGACTGAAGATTTAGGTTCTCTAAAGCCGTAGAACTGGGTAAGACTAACCAGGGAATGATTGTTGAAAGAGAAGAACCTAGGACTATACCCTTTGGCTCATCAACATTTAGAAATATATGGGAATGTGTTGAAATTCATCATAATATATTTAAAATCTATGCACTTTTTTGTTTGTGAATTATGCCTCAAATTTTAAGAAGTGTAAAATTAATTAATCTACAGGTGACATCATTATCTTTCAAATGGAGATAATATTACTGCTACCTCATGGACCTATTATGAGGTCTAAATGAGATAACATGTAAAGCACTTAGACCATGTCTAGTACTGTAGTAAGTACTCAATGTTAGCATCATGATGATGATACTGTGTCATTCCCCTGCTTAAATCTTGATAGCACAAATAATAAAATCAAAGCTCCATTTTCTAGCCCAGTAATTTTCAACTGGTGTGTCATGGCATACTGGTGGTGTGCTGCCAGATTTTAAAAACATGCAATACCTGACTACTTAGTTAGGGTCACTGACCTCTTTTTCCTTAGAGGAAAAATGACAATAGCCAACACAATAGTTGTACCATGTGAATGAATCAAAATTATACCTATTTTTGTCAGGTTGGCAAAAAATAAATTTTTTTATGTGCCGCAGAATTTTAGTAATTAGTTTATATGTGCCATGAGATAAAAAAAAAGTTTGAAAATTGCTGTTTTAGCCTACAAATTCCTATGTAATCTGGCCCCTGTCTACTCCTTCAATTTCATCATTTTCCTCTTGGTACAGTCTATTCACACTGGCCTATTTACTGAACAATACCAATATTATTCCTACTTGGGGTCTTTGAAATTGCTATCTCTTCAGCTTCCAAAGCTCTTCCAGCAGGTCTTCACTTGTCTGTCTCCTTTCCACTCAGCTCTCAGGTTAAATACTGCCCACCCGAAAAGACATTCTCTGACCACTTTATTTGTTCATTTTCTGTCTCCTCCCAGTGTCACCTCAAGTCTATGAGACAGAAACTTTGTCTGACTTGCTCGCAGAGCGAAGGCACGCACCCAATAAATATTTGTTGAAAGATTGAATGAGTGAAAAGTTTCTAGTTTCTAATTCATGCAAGTGGATAGATAGTAAGTATTCATTTGCTGAGATAGGAAACACTGGAAGAGTGTGTGGGAAGATCATGTTATAATTTATATTTTTTAAACATCAAAGAAAATACTAAACTGATTAAATATTAAAAACTCCAAATTTTACAGAGGATCCAAGATGGCTGTGGAATAGATGGATGTTACACTTACCTCCTCCCAGGACCAAACTGGAATTACAACTAAAACAGAACATTCAACCTGAGTAGCCAACTGAAGACTTGTTGAAGAAAAGTCTTATAGCCAAGGATTTACAGAAGAAGCCACATTGAGACTGGTAGGAAGGTGGGGGAAGACATGCTAAACTCACATTCATAGGCAGAGAGATACCTCAGCTGCAAAAGTTCCCCTTGAGAAGTGTGGAGTCTCAAGCCCAAGCTGGGCTCCCCATTGCAGGGCACCAGAGCCAGGAAGAGGTGCTCACTTAACAGTTGGCTATAAAAATCATGGGGGACTCTGCCTACCATGGAGAGACACAGGTCTGCTAGAGACACAGGTGACCCCTTAAAGGGCTAATGCACAAAATTTCATTTGCAGCCACTCACTTTGGCTCTGGCGAAGGGAGGGTGGAGCAGACTACTAGAGTCATGCGAGGAGAGACTGAGGTTTGTGGCTCTGAAGAGAGAGAGCTGAAGGGACAGCTTCCAGGCTCACTGAGCTTAGTTCTGTTCCCACACTGTAGACGGCATCATTCTTGGGTGGAGCACCCCCACTCCATATGGCATCAGCCTGGGGGAATGTAATAGCCCCACCCTACAGACTGCCTATTGTCCCACCCTGCAGAGTCCTGTTGAGGGTTCAGCTGTCTAGGCTGGGGCAGACTCAGGGGGTGTTAGTGACTGAGTTGTGTAGATTTGGGGCAGAGGCCATTATCCCCGCTATCCTGTGAACCTGACTGGTGCTTGCACCTCACAGGGGACCTGCTAGTCCCACTCTCTGGGCTCCTGGTGGCCCCAACCTCCCAACTTCTGGTAGCTCTGCCCCAACAAGTTCTGGGCAGAATCCAGGACAGACTGAGTTGTGTGGCTGTGGGCTTGGGGCCACTCCCCTCACTGTCTTCCAAGCCTGACTGGCACCTCCTCATCATGGGAGATCCACTAGCCCCACTCTCCCAACTCCTGATAGCTCCACCCTGCTGAGATCAGGCTCTGGGCAGAATCTGGGACAAACTGAGTAGTGTGGCTCCAGGACTAGGGACACTTTTCCTTTACATGCCTGACTGGCACAGAGCCCTCCCTGTACATGGCCAAATCATGGTCAGTTTGGGCCTGATAAATTCTGCTGGCCTTACACTGACAACACCTTGAGACCTCGCCCCACCACAATGGTGTGCAAGAGCCAGGCCCATGGCAGCTGGACTTGGTATACCCTGAGACATTTGATGAGTGGCCTCATCAGCACTGACACCAAGTTTAAACCTGTATTGATCTGGTAAACACCACGTGCCCAAGCCGGGTGGTTCACTGAGAACCTACATCATGCAACACAAGTACCGCCAGAGGCTCTTTCAGTGACTAAACCTAATAGGCAGCTGGCAGGTGGAGGCAGTCAGAGGCAGGTGGAGGCAGGCAGAGACAGATCTGAGGGTACCTTGGGGATTTTGCACACCTGGTCCCAGGCCCGGTGTTGGTAAAAGCCAACCTTGGAGCATAACTGGTCCTTCCCATGCACACCCAATCCAGAAGAGGCAGCCACAAACTGTGGATTACTTTGTAGCTCCAAACAGGTTTCCTAAGACTAGTCGCAGGTAGTGTCTGACACTGGCTTGCAGCAGAGTCTTTCCCAAGAGGCCCCAGAGCCAACATACAAAGTTCACACATGAACACACACCATGTTCAGACAATATTAGAGCAGGATTCAATTAGCTTCTTAGGTGGCATATACAAAGGGAGATCTCAGCAGGTATCAGACCCTGCTGATGTGAATTTCACCTTGAATGGTCAGCACCTGCACAGCATATCCTACATTGTGGTTGTGGTTGATTCTCACAATAAGCAAGCCTGAGAGTCGACCCCATGTACAAGTGGGCCAATAGCAATTAAGGATCAATTACAACAGGAGGGTCCATATAACCCACACAAGAGAGATTCCTTGAGCACCCAGCTCAGGTGATCAAGGAGACTGTGCCACTGGGTCCCAAAAGACACCTATTATGTAAGGGCACCCTACCAAGACAGGTAGAGCAGTCATAGCAGATCTACCTAATACACAGAAACAGACATGAAGAGGCACCATTTGGGGAGACAAGAAATGTGCCCCATTGTAGTGTACAGGGAGAGACTGAAGTGTATGGCATCAGGGCGAGCAGAGGCCCTTATCCCTTTGCTGAGCACTCCCCCTACGGGGACAATAAATTGGTGCCATATCTGAGACTCCATCAACCTGGCTAACATAGTGTGACCCATCTTGGAGATCCACAGAGGCTCCACTCCTCCCAACTTACAGGCCCACTCAAGCTACTTTTCCATAAGAATAGCTCGTCTTGGCTCCTACATCCTGTCAAACAAGCAACAGCTGGCTTCCGTGAGCCCTAGCAGCCGCCAGATTAGAGTCACAGCTTGGCTGCACCTGGGAATCTCTAAACCCAGCACAAGTAGCAGCCATCTCAGACTGCTTTACAGCTCAGGCAGGGTGCCCCAGGCAAAACACACACAGGTGGGGGCTGACCTTGGCCTGCACCACATGGGAAACCCCAGGGCCAACACACCTAGTGGACACCTACAGACCATGTTGCAACACCACCGCCCTTCCCCTGAAGAGTTGATCCTCCATGGAGGGTGGAAGTTGGTGGTCAGTGATCACAGCCAGTCTTTGTAGCTGACTGGCCTGGGTAGATCCCTCCCATTTGACCTGCCAACAGCAACCAAGCCTCAATTGCAAGAGGAGGGTGTACTCAGCCTACACAAAGGGCATACCTTGAGTACCCAGTTTGGGTGATAGGGGAGGTTGTGTCACTGGACCCTACAGGACACCTACTACATTAGCTGACACCACCAAGAAATGGAGTCAAAACAGCCCTAATACACAGAAACAAACACAGGGAGGCTGCCAAAACGAGGATACAAAGAAACATGGCCCACATGAAAGAACAGATCAAAACTCCAGAAAAGAGCTAAATGAAATGGAGATAAGAAATCTATCAGCTGCAGAGTTCAAAACACCATTTATAAGGATGCTCATGGAACTGTGTGAGGACTTTGGCAGGATAAAAAATGAGTCAGAAATGAAGGATACAGTAATTGAAATAAAGAACAATTTAGAGGGAAACAACAGTAGAATGGATGAAGTTGAGAATCAAATCAATGATTTGGAATATAAGGAAGAAAAACACAACCAATCAGAACAACAATAAGAAAAAAAGAATCCAAAAAAATGAGAATAGTATAAACAGCCTCTGGGACAACTTTAAGAAGTCCAACATTTGCCTCCTAGGGGTGCCGGAAGGAGAAGAGAAAGAGTAAGAAATTGGAAATCTATCTGAAAAAATAGTGAAAGAAAACTTCCCTAATTTGGTGAAGGAAATAGACATGTAAGTCCAGGAAGTGCAGAGTCCCAATTATGATGGTTGCAAAGAGGCCCACTCCAACACGCATCATTATTAAAAGGTCAAAGGTTAAAGATAAAAAGAGACTCTTAAAAATGAGAGAAAAGAAGTTAGTTACCAGAAGGTTGCCGGGTGAGGGAAGGGAATGGGTGAAAATGTGAGTGGATTAAGAAGTAGAAATAGGTAGTTACAGAATAGTCATGGGTATGTAACCCATGGACATGAACAATGGTGTGGGGATTGCCTGAGGGAGTCAGGGGTGCTGTGTGGAAGGGGGAAAAGAAGGAAAAATCAGAACAACTGTAATAGCATGATCAATAAAATATAACTTAAAAATAGAGAAATATGCTCCAAATGAAAGGAGAAATCTCCAGAAAAAAGAGCCAAGCAAATGGAGGCAAGCAAATTGTCACATATAAAATTGAAAAAAAAATGATTGTAAGTATGCTCAAGGAACATAGTGATAATTATAAGGAACTTAGTGAGAACTTCAAAAGCATGAAAAAAGACATAGAAACCATTAAAAATAACCAGTCATAAGTGAAAAATACATTATCTGAAATAAAGAATACATTGGAAAGAATAAGTGGTAGGTTGAATGAAGCAAGGATTTGAATCAGTGGTTTGGAAGACAAAGTAGCAGGAAACACCCAATCAGAGCAGCAAAAACAAAAAATAGAATTAAAAAAATGAAGATAGTTTAAGGAACCTTTGTGGACAACATGAAATATAACAACATCTTCATCACAGGGGTTCAAGAAGGAGAAGGAGAACAAGGGATGTAGAACCTATTTGAAGAACTAATGACCAAACACTTGCCTAACCTGGTAAAAGAAAAAGACACACTAATTGAGGAACCACAGAAAGTCCTAAATAACATGAACTTGAAGAGACCTTCACCAAGATAAGTCATAATTAAAATGGCAAAGGTTAAAGACAAAGAGAGATTCTTAAAAACAGCAAAAGAAAGACAGTTACCTACAAGGGAGCTACCATACCCTGACAGCTAGTTTCTCAGCATAAAATTTCAGGCCAGAGGGTTTGGCATGAAATATTCAAAGTGGTGAAAATGAAGGGTGTACAAACAAGACTAATTTACCCAGCAAGACTATCATTTAAAATTGAAGGAGAAATGAAGAGCTTTCCAGACAAGAAAAGCTAAAGGAGGTCATCACCACCAAACTAGTATTACAAGAAATGTTAAAGAGCCTTGAAAAAAAGGAGGAGGAGGAGGAGAAAGGAAGGAAGGAAAAGGTGGAGGACTAGGAGAGAAGAAGGTGACAACAGAGAAACATAGTTAAAGGTATAAAATGACAATAAATAAGTACCTATCAATAATTACTTTAAATATAAATGGCTTAAATGCTCCAATCAAAAGACATAGGGTAACTGAATGTATAAGAAAACAAGACCCATATATATGCTGTCTACAGGAAACCCACCACAGAATGAAAGATACACACAGACCAAAAACAAAAGGATGGAAAAAGATATTTCATGCAAATGGAAAGAAAAAAGAGCTGGGGTAGCAAGACTTACATCTGACAAAAGGACTTTAAAACAAAGGCTATAATAAGGGCAAAGAAGGGCAGTGCATAATGATAAAAGGAGCAATCCAACAAGAGGATATAACCCTTGTATACATATATGCACCCAACATAGGAACACCTAAATAACTAAGGCAAATTTTAATGGACATAAAGGGAGAGATTGACAGCAATACAATCATAGCATGGGTTTTTAAAAAAGATTTTATTTATTTATTTTTAGAGAGAGGGGATGAGAGGGAGAAAGAGAGGAAGAGAAACATCAATGTGTGGTTGCCTCGCATGCCCTCTACCGGGGAACTGGTCTGCAACCCAGGTACGTGCCCAGACTGGAAATTGAACTAGCGACTCTTTGGTTCACAGGCCAGCATGCAATCGACTGAACCACATCAGCCAGGTCATAGTATGGGGTGTTAACACCCCCCTGACATCAATGAACAAGACTTTCAGACAAAAAAAAAAAAATCAACAAGTAAATAGCGGTCTTAAATGACACACTAGATCAGATAGATTTAATTGATATCTTCTGAGCATTTCACCCCAGGACAACATAATATAGATTCTTTTCAAGTAAACATGAAACATTTTCTAGGATAGACCACATGTTAGGACACAAAACAAGTATCAATAAACTGAAGAAGACTTAAACCATATCAAGCAAACATCTTCTCTAACTATAATGTTATGAAACTAGAAATCAATCACAAACTAAAAACTGAAAAACATGGAGGCTAAATAATATGTCACTAAACAATGAATTGATTAACAATGAGATAAAGGAGGAAATCAAAAGATACCTTGAAATAAATAAAATGAGAATATAACAGCCTCAAATTTATGGGACACCGCCATTGCAGTCCTAAGAGGGAAATTCATAGCATTACTGACCTATCTCAAGAAACAAGAAAAATCTCAAATAAACAATCTAGCTTTACACTTAAAAGGAACTTGGGAGAAACAACAAACAAAGCCCAAAATGAGCAGAAGAAAGGAAATAATAAAGATCAGAGCAGAAATAAATGAAATAGAATCTAACAAAACAATACAAAAGATCTATAAAACCAAGAGCTGGTTCTTTGAAAAGATAAAATAAGATAGAGAAACCTTTAACCGGACTCACCAAGAAAAAAAGAAGACCCAAAAAAATAAAATCAGAAATGAAAGGGAAGTAACTGACATGAAGAAATATACAGGATTTTAAGGAAATATTCCAAACAACTATATGTTCACAAACTGGATGATATGGACAAAATGCATAAATTCCTAGACACACAATCCTACAAAACTGAATAAGGAAGAATCAGTCAACCCGAGTGGGTAGATTACACAAATGAAACTTAACCAGTATCATAAAACTCCCAAGAAACAAAAATTTGGGACTGGAAGGCTTCAGGTGTGAATTTTACCAAACATTCAAAAAAGAACTAACACCTATCCTTCTCAAACTGTCTGAAAAAATTCAGGATGAGGGAAGACTCCTGAGCTCATTTTACTAGGTCAGCATTAACCTAATTTCAAAACTATATAAAGATACCACAAAGAAAGAAAATTATAGGCTAATATCCCTGATAGATGCTAAAATCCTCAACAAAATATTAGCAAACCAGATCCAGCAATGCATTAAAATATCATACACCACAATCAAGTGGGATTTATTCTGGGGAGGCAAGGTTGTATCATATCTACAAGTCAATAAATGTGATACACCACATAAACAAAATGAAGAATGAAAAACCACATAATCACATCAATAGATGCATAAAAAGCATTTCATAAAACCCAGCACCCATTTATGATAAAAAAAACTTCCAGAAAAGTGGAACTAGAGGAAACATGCCTCAACATGACAGAGGCTACATGTGACAAACCCATAGTCAATAGCATACTCGATGGGCAAAAACTAAATGCATTTTCCTTAACATCAGGAACAAGACAGGGATATCCTCTTTCACCACTCTTATTCAGCGCAGTGCTGGAAATCTTAGCCACAGCAATCAGACAAAAAAAAAAAAAAATTAAAAAAAAGAAGAAGAAATGAAAGGCATCCAAATTGGAAAGGAAGAAATAAAGCTGTTATTATTTGCAGATGGCATGATACTACATACAGAAAACCCTAAAGGTTCCACCAAGAAACTACTAGAACTGATAAACAAATTCAGTAAAGTAGCAGAATACAAAATAAATACCCAGAAATCAGTCACATTTTCATACACCAATAATGAACTATGAGAAAGGGAAATTAAGATAACAATCCCATTTATAATTCCATCAAAATAAAACACCTAGGAGGAAATTTAACCAAGGATACAAAATATCAGTACTTGGAAAGTTATAAGATAGTGAACAAAAAAACTGAAGAAGATACAAATAAGTAGAAGCATATATTGTGTTCATAGATAGAATTAATGTCATTAAAATATCCATACTACCCAAAGCAATCTATAGATTCAGAGCAATTCCTATCAAGATACCAATGGTATATTTCAAAGAACTAGAACAAATATTCCAAAAATTTACATGGAACCACAAGAGATACTGAATAGGTACAGCAACCGGGAGACAAAAGAACGAAGTTGGAGGGATCACACTACCTGATATCACGTTACGAGAGGGGACCCCCCAAAACACCCAGAATTATCTTCTGCAGGTGGGTCCGTTGTAGTACAGGCTTCCCCCACTAGGTAGTGTTCTAGAAACCCACCTGTATCAATGTGCTGGCTGGCATGGTTGTGAAAGGCTGTGTACAGCTTCAGTGAATTTTTTTTTGAAGACTCTTTAAACCCACTTGCCCATTTCATGATGGGTGATTTACGAGCACACCTGCCCACACAGCACTGAATGTTCAGCAGTTTTTGACCAAAAACAGCATGACCCCCGTACCCCACCCTCCCTATTCACCCGATCTTACCCCGAGTAACATTTTTTTGTTTCCCTGGATGAAAACATTCCTAAATTAAACATTTTGCCAATGTGGAAAAGGTGAAACAAAAAATGTCAAGCACTAAACAACATCAAAATCGATGAGTTCAAAACCTGTTTTGAGCAGTAGAAAAAACGTTTGGATATGTGTATTGCATCAAATGGAGAGTACTTTGAAGGTGACCGAAGTTTAAATATGTAAGAATAAATATAGTGTTTTATAAATAAATTCTGAGCCTTTTTTGGTCCCCCCTCGTATACTATGTGGCCATAGTAATCAAAACAGCATTGTAAAGGTATAAAAACAGACTTTGATCAATGGAACAAAATAGCCCAGAAATAAATCCCTGCCTATATGGTCAATTAATATTTGACAAAGGAGATGAGGCCATACAATGGGGTAGACAGCCCAGTCAATAAATTGCGTTGGGACAGAATTGTGAAAAAAAAAAAAGGAAACTAGACGACCTTCTTATACCATACACAAGGATAAACTCAAATGGATTAAAGACTAAATGTTAGACTTGAAGCCATAAAAATCCTAGAACAACACATAGGCAGCAACATCTCCAACATTTCTCATAACAATATTTTTTCTGATATATCTCCTCAGGCAAGGGAAACAAAAGAAAAAATAAATGGGACTATATCAAACTAAGAAGGTTTTGCACAGCAAAGGAAACTATCAACAAAATGAAAAGACAACCCACTGAATGGGAGAACATATTTGCCAATGAGACATCTGGCAAGGGTTTAATATGCAAAATTTACAGAGAACTCATACAAATCAAAACCAAAAAAACAAACAATCCAATTAAAAATGAGCAAAGGACCTGAACAGACACTTCTCCAAAGAAGACATATAGATGGCCAATAGACATATGAAAAGATATTCGACATCACTAATCATCAGAGAAGTGCCAATTTTTAAAACCACAATGAGATAGGACCTTATATCTGTCTGAATGGCTATCATCAATAAATCAACAAACAAGTGTTGATAAGGATGTGTAGAAAAGAGAACCCTTGTGCACTGTTGGTGGGAATGCAGACTGGTGCACCCACTCTGGGAAGCAGTATGGTGCTTCCTCAAAAGATAAAAATGGAAATGCCTATGACCCAGTGATTCCTCTTCTGGAAGTATATCCAAAGAAACCCAAAATACTAATATGAAAGACTATATGCAGCCCTATGTTCATTGCAGCATTATTTACAATAGCTAAGATTTGGAAGCAGCCCAAGTGTCCATCAGTAGATGAGTGGATAAAAAGCTGTGGTACATTTACATAATAGAATACTATTCAGCCATCAAAAAGATGATCTTACCCTATGTGACAGCACAGATGGACCTGGAGACTATTACACCAAATGAAATAAGCCGGCCTGAGAAAGACAAGTACCATATGATCTCACTTACATGTGGAATCTAATGAAAAAAATAAACTAACAAAATAGAAACAGACTCCTAGATACCGAGAACAGCCTGACAGCTGTGAAAGGGGAGGGAAGTAGGGGCGCTGCGTGAAAAAGTTGAGGGGATGAAGCCCTATCAAAAAGCAGCACATAGACACAGACAACAGTGCAGTGGTTACAAAAGGGAAAGGAAAGTATGGGGAGGTAGAATAGTGTAGGGTGGGGATAGATGGTGATGGAAGGGAACTTCTTAGGATGGCGAACACAGTACAATACACAGATCATGTATTACACAATTGTACACCTGAAACCACTATAATTTTATTAACAAATGTCACCCCAATAAATTCAATAAAAAACACCAAAATTTAAGGTTGAAAAGAACTGAGGTGTCAAGTATCTTTTTTTTTCTGTATTTGGCCAATGACTAGAGTTCTTTTCTTAAGTATCTTCTCAAGAATGGGAATCTTCCTGCCAGTTATGTTTTTAACCTCTATTAGTAGTGAAAAATTTAAAAATTTTCTAGTTTTATATTATAATTCAAAATATGTCTTCTAGAGAATAAAATAGATGTTATCATTTAATGCCCGAAGATTGCTATTGTACAACCTGGACAATTATGCTACTAGGACTTCCCTTTTCAGGCTACTTTAAACATGCAAAGTTTTCCCTCCCAATCAAAGGGTCTATAACCAAACTTCAAATTACAGATTTAATACTATTTTAGTTATTTAAATTTACTACCATTTGAAAAAGCCTTCATTGGATTTTTAAAAGAGAAAAAGTAAAATACTCTGATAAACCTTACCTTCGTTTGTAAATCAGGTACCACAAAGCTGATGCCAAAGCAAAGAAACCAATTCCGAAAGTAATAGCACCAGCAGCCAGTAAATAGGTTAAGTGATTAAAAGAACCTATACAAATAAATTATAAAAGAATATTTCATGCATGTATCCTCAATCTCTAAGTAAAATTAAATGAGATAATATTTCAAATGATACTACCTAGTGTAGTGTTAAAGTATTAACTAAGAGGTTGGGAAACCAAAATTCTGATGCTGTGTAATTCTAATAAATTTCAAGACCCCGAGCTTGAGAATTACACAGGGCCTCATGCTCATTAGGGCCCAGGGTGCATTTCTGTCACCCTGCCAGGATTTGAGACCTAGGTTTTGTTTGTTTTTATACAACTGTCACCTCCTTTTTTCTTATCTAGTTTTTTCTCTTCCCTGTCCCGCTGTGAATTTATTTTTCTAGTATCATTCTTTGCAGTCCTCCAACATAAGATACTTCAATTTAAGATTTTGACTATCAATCAGTACAAAAATGTAGATGAGGATAATGAAGAACAAGTATAAGGAATTTTTAAAGATCTTAAGAACTTTAAAATGATTTACCTATACTTTATCTCAAGAAAAGTAAAAGATCATAGCCAAACCTAAATAAAAGCAATACGAAATAGTAGCATATCACAGGTTTATAATTGAAAAAACCTATAGGAATTACAGGTATAACTCCTTTTTACAGGTGTTAAAATTGAGGCCCAGGTAAGAGAAGTAACTAAACTAGGGTTAGGTAGCAAATTAAAGCCAGTTCTCTGTTTGTTCTATTATCTTAATACCAATAACCTTAATACTAGTATGTATTAAAAGAATAAGGAATAAAAAAGGCAATTATAGTCACATTGGTCAAGTATTCATTAAGATTTTGAAATCTGCTACTTAAGCAAAAAGCAAGCTGTACAAAGTTTTCACAGTAGGCTGTGTAGAACTTGAAGGTCCTTAAAACAACCTAAGAGTATATTATTTGGGGAAAAAAAGAGGTTTAAAAGTATAAAACTAACAGAAGATCGATCTTTATGTGTGAACATACTATAAGTTCCACTAGGCATATGGCATGATAAAGACTGTTCTCATACTTTGTTTCCTAAGTAATTTTCAGCTTCCAAGAATCTTAGTTTTTTCCTTAATTTCCGGCCTCTCAAATCTTAGTTTTCTTTTGGTTCAGAAATATCTACATTTGGGAATTAATGGTACCAAGAAAGTTATATAAGGCTGTTTATCGAAGTGATATTTATAACACAAAAACCCCACATTATGAAGTCAATTAAATGAGTTAATGATGATATTATAAAAGAAAAATACAGTATTTGATTTAGTTCAGGGTTTCTTAATGTCAACACTATCGAGCTTTTGGACCAGAAAATATGTGGTAGGGACGGTCCTGTGCATTGTACCAAAAATGTCTCCAGGTATGAACACATATTCCGGAAGGCGGGCAAATTGCCCCAGTTGAGAATCGCTGATATAGTGGTATGAGGAGATGTTAGATAGTGTTAAATGAAAAAAGCAAGATAGATAAAACCCACATTTAAAAAATTTTAAAGACATAGTTGTACTCAAATATAAGATGAAGATCTCTATGGACGAAAGAAGAAGACCAACAGAGAAATAAGTAGGCACTAAAACCACAGGCATGCTAGAAGATCTGGAAGCAGGAATTAGCTAGAACAAGCAAAGAAAATCAGTGAGATATGACCTAGGCCGAACCACTCTCTGGCACAGTGAATGGAGACATTACCAAAATCTCTTGGAGAAAGGAGTCCTGAGCCCCCAGTAAAAGACAAAAAATGAACTAAGGAGGAATCTGGGAAATAAAAATTTCAAAAACATTAAAATGGAGTAAACTCTTCCTTGAACACAATTGATGAAATAAAAGATATTACTGAGAAATTTGCCCAGTTACATAAAGAAAAATATGATAAATAAATTGTAATATTTGGAAAATATTGAGTACGTAACATAAAGCAAAAATGGGTTCCAGAAGAGAGAATAGAGAAGTAGCAGGGAAGCAATGTTTAACCTAAGATTTTTACTTTAAAAAATTAAAATTTACAGATAGTAAAACTCACTTGTGCCTGTGTTTGCAGTTTCATAAGTTTAGGCAAATACAAAGTGTTTACTCATCACCACAATCAACTTACAGAACAATTCCATCACCTCCCCCCCAAATTTCCTCATACTGCCTGTAAGCCATCAAGCACTAACGGGGGGCAACCACTAATTATTTTCCATCCACTTCTCCAACCTTATACTTTTGCCTTTCTGGATTGCTTATATTTGGTACTATACAGCATATGGCCTTTTGAGTCCAGCTCTTTTCCACTTAGCATAATGCAGCTGAGAGCCATCCATGTTTTTGCATGTATCAATAGTTCCTATCTTTTTATTGTTGAGTAACATTCCACTTTATAGATGTACCATAGTTCATTTATTCCCCAGCTGAGAGACATTTGGTTGTTTCCAGTTTGGGGTTGTTAGGAAAAAAGCTACTATACACTTGCATACATATATTTATTTAAATGTTTTCATTTCAGCAGTGTCAGGTATCAAGTATATATTTAAATTTATGAGAAACTGCCAAAGTGCTTTCCAAAGTGGTTGTATTGTTTTGCTTTCCCACCAGCAACATACAACAGTTCAATTGCTCTGTATCGTCACCACCACTTTCTACTGTCAGTTTTATTTCCGCCATTCTAATACGTGCACAGTGGCTTTTCATTGCGGTTTTATTTTCACTTCCTTAGTGAATAATGATGTTGAGCATCTTGCCATGTGTTTATTTGTCATTCATATATCTTCTTCAGTTAAATATGTGTTTAAATCTTTGCTAATTTTTTAGAATTCTTCATACACTCTGGATATGCGTCCTTGGTCAGATATGTGATTTGGAAATATTTTCTCCCAATCTGTGGCTGTCTTTCCAATTCTCTTTAGTGTCTTTCACAGGGAAAAACTTTTTAAAATTGTTGATGTCCAATTTATCAACTTTTTCTTTTTTTAAATTTTTAAAATCCTGTGGATTTTTCTTTTTTTAAATTTTTAGACAAAGGGGAAGGGAGGGAGAAACAGAGGGAGAGAAGCATCAATGTGTGATTGCCTCTTGCATGCCCCCTGCTGGGAACCTGGCCCGCAACCCAGGCATGTGCCCTGACTGGGGAGTTGAACCTGCGACCCTTTATTTCATAGGCCGATGCTCAATCCACTGAGCTACACCAGTCAGGTCCTATGGATTTTTCTATGGGTTCTATCTGAGAACTCTTTGCTTAACCCAGGTCATGAAGATTTTCTCCTATGTTTTCTTATAAAAGGCTTATAGTTTTATGTTTACATTTACCATTTATTTTAAATTAATTTTTGCATAAAGGGCAAGGTATGAATCAAGTTCTTATTTTTTTGTATGCATATCTAGTGGTCCAACACTATTTGTTGAAAAGACTATCCTTTCTTCATTGAGTTGCCTTTGCATCCTTGTCAAAAATCAATTAACTATATTTATGTCAGTCTATTTCTATACTTTCTCTATTCTGCTCCTTGATATTTGTCGCATATCCTTTCACCAATAATAATGATAATATCTAACATTTAGAGAGCAAATACTATATGCCAGGCACTCTTTGCAGTGTTTTATATATCTATTTAATTCTCACAACAATATGAGTTAAGTAGTATTATTTCCCACTTTATAGATGAGGAAACAAGCAAAGCTAGGTTAAGAAACTTACTTAAAGGCATACAACTGGTGACAGAACAGTAGTAATTTAAAAATTGCTACGGTCCTCTCTTATGTAGATTGAGTGAAGAACAGACACAGAAAATCTTTAGATTTTTTAGAAAAACGGTATGAACTTTCAATATATAAGGGTATTATAAAAGAGAATATTTAAATGGCCAATAAGCAGATGAGAACTTCACTAATAATCAGGGAAGTGCAAATTAAACCACAATGAGATAATATGACAACTCTATATGATGCCTACAGTGAAAAGGACAGAAAATATCAAGTGTTGCCAAGGAGGCAGAGTAACTTGAATTCTCAAACAGTGCTGATAGGAATATAATTTTGTACAATACCTTGGAAGACTGTTTGGCACTATCAGTGAAGCTGAACATATGTGTATCCCATGACCAGCAATTCTTATCTATATACCAAACTGAAGTATGTATATATGTTACCAAAAAAATGTACCAAAATGTTTATAGCATCACTATTTGAGAGCCACAAGTTGGAAACTGCTCAATACCCATTAATAGTTGAATGAATAAATATAGAAAGTTGAATTAAGAAAACAAAACATTATAAAGCAATAGAAAAGACTAACTATATGCAAAACAATATGAATAAATTTCATAAACAATGTTGGGCAAAAGAAGGCAGACACAAAGTTCAAACACAGACACCAGGAAGAGTTCAGAGATGCTAGCCATGTTCTGTTTCATAATCTAGGTACTGGTTGCATAGACGTATTCAGTGAAAATTCATCAAGCTTAACACTTATGACTTATAAATAAAATAAACTAGATCTATTTATGCCAGCATGAGTAAAACTAAAAACCAGAATTAATGTTCAGTGGAAAAAGAATTTCCATAAATTTATATTCAATTATTCCAGTTATGTACTAATGTCATTTATACACATTAGAAGAGGCCACAAAATAATAGTATTTTCAAAATACTAATCTAACAGAAGTATTAAAATACAGCAAATTCATGTTAGTTGTGTCTGGAGAGAAAATGAGGGAAATTAGTCTATTAAAAAAACAGAAACTTAACATTACAATATATTATTTCTTTAAAAAATTAAAGATGTGAAGTTTATATGACCAAAAATATTTATTTAGTAGGAGATACATTGATTTATTTTTATATTTGTCCTTTTTAAATTTTTGCTTTTCTTATTTTCTCAAATAACTAAAAAATATGAAAACTATATGATCTCAATGTATAAAAAGAGAAAAGGGGAGAAACATTTATATATGGAAAATAATCAACATTAGTTATTCCTGGGATAAGGGCTTATAGTTATAATGTTCCACTCCAGAATTTTCTGTATATTCAAATTTTCTACCATGAATATATCAGAAAGATCATTAAATTTTTTTTAAGATTTATATGTAATTCCTTATATACAAAAGTAGTATTTTTACTTTCTTGATTCTGCCCTTAAGTATCCTATCTAAAGTAATGACTCCTCACTTTCAATAGTCATTCTATCATATCACCGTTTCTTCGTTTTTATTAATTACTATCGCAAATAATCTTCTTTACTATTGGTTTATTGTTTATTGTCTCTTTTCCTTTACAAGAAGATAAGTCTTTTTGTCACTACGGCAGTCTCAGAATTTAGCATAATGACTGGTTACTCAAGAAATAATTGAATAGTCAATGAATGAATGATAGGCACTGTGTTAGATGTTTGTATTACAAAAATGACAGATACAAGTATGTTGTTTAGTTATGTGAAAAAGAATAATTGCTATTAAAAAGTATTACAGGTGTTATAAGAGAAGAAATAAGTACAAAATACAGACACGAAAAGATTTATAAAAAGAAAGGGGAAATTTAAAACAAAAAGGCTCCATAGTTTAGTTAAACATCATTTGAGAACTCTCTTTTGTTAAACCCTTGCCAAGAATCAGTGATTCAAAAATAAGAAACACTTGATGATAAAGTTTACAGCCTGAAGAGGACAAGACATTTAAACCAATACATTCATTAAAATAGTCTAGGTTTTATGATGATGGCCTGTTGACAGTGATAAGACAGCAGAGGCAGTTTGACCAAGTGCAGGAACAGTTTCCTAAAGATAACACCTGAGCTGAATCTTCTGGAATGGGTTAAGGCATAGCTAGCTAGGCTGTCTTAAACTGGGTCATGACTCTTCCATCTTAAAAAACAAACAAATAACAACAACAAAAAAAACCACCTCTTTACCCACAGCACTCTCCAGCTTGCAATTGATCCTTTTTTTACCATTTGCAGCCAAAACTCTTGAAAAGGAAATTCCTACTTCTTTGCAACTTCTATTTTGAAGGTCATGAAATAACTTCACAAAATCAAAACATCACAATTGACCATGCTCTCTCTTGTCTTGGCATTAGTAATCTAAATTCACCTGGTTTTCTTCTCTTTTCTCTGCCTATGCCTTTATTGCCTTTGTAAGTCTCTCTTCCTCTGTGCATATATCCTTTAACATATATATCTATACCTAGGTATAAATAAAGATATATCCTTTATCTATATCTAGATAAGTATGTTAAAGGATATATGGATAGATATGTACATATATAAAAGTTGTAAGTAGATATAAATATAGATGTTACATATACACATATATAACTGTATCTATATCTTTAACCAGAATTACTGGGTATCTGTACCAGGAGTGTTTTCAGATTATTTTTTTTGCAATTATACCAGAACTACAAGTGTTTTATTTTTTGAATATCCACAAATTACCCACTATGTATTTTTAGGGTTTTTCCAGATTTCAGTCTCAGGTTTACTCCGATTCAATAAACATCTATTGAACACCAAATATGTGTGAAGTACTGTTTGAGGCACCAAGCGAAAGATAAAAATCCATTCAAATAAGAATGAATCCTTGCCCAGAGATTTAAAAATCTATAATGAAATATAAGCAGGGCTCATATGCAACCAGTATAAAAAGCTGACCACACTGGTTGTTTTAGTTAATGTCAGCTTTGGATGGATATCAGACTAACTAGATCTGTAAACTTGGAAAAGTTAATTATTATATTGACTGGATTTTAATGTCCTATTGGAAAAATGAGAGTCATACTATCTATTGCACAGAATTGGACTAAGGAATAATCAAGATAATGTTGCAAGAAATTAATAACAAAATAAATGGTAAGATATCTCAAACTTACCATGCATGTAGCAGTCTATAACAGAGGACTAGCCAAGCTTTACAGAATCATTATTACACATGTCACATTCTCTGAAAGTAATGCAATTAATTTTGGAATTAATAATATATACCCTAAAGCTGCCATACTTGTGGAAATTTAAAATCGCATTGTAAATAATCATGCATTAAAAAAGAAATCAATGGAAATACATAGAACCAAAAATGAAAGCTCTCTATAAATACTTGGGGCAACAAAGTTGGAGCCAAATTCAAGAGAAATATATGGCATTAAATGCATATATTAGAAAGGAAATCTGAAAAATAATGAGCTTGGCATTCAAATTACAAGTTGAAAAGGAACATCAAAATCAGCCCAAATCATGTAGAGGAAGGAAATAAAGAACAGAAATTAATGAAATGCAAATTAAGATTTTCAGAAAAGAATAACAAGATGACAAATCTCTACTAAGATTAACCAAATTAAAAAGCATAAGTAAACAATATTAAAAATGAAGAACAAACATACAGTTAGAGCAGAGATTAAAATAAGAAAACACTTTCAACAAATTTATACTAATGTTTTAAAACTTATACTAAATTATATATACCTAAAAAATGACTTACAAAAAGTGACTCAAGAAGTAATAGAAAACCTAAATGAACATGTATCCATTAAATTGAATCAGCAGTTACAAAATTTCCCCCAAAGGAAAAAGCAGACCCCAATAACTTTACAATTTCTACTGTATACCCATGATTCAAGTATTTCTTATCTTATACAAGTTCTTCCAGAAAATAGAAAGAGATTGCTGGCTGTTTGTCCAAATACATTCCTCTTCTTCCCAGGCTAAAAGCTAGACTACATGTCCCAGCTTCCCATACCATTAGGTGAAGCTTTGTGACTGAATTCTAACCAATGGAATTTGAGTGGAAGTGATGTCATAAAAAGCCCCCAAGCACCTTTCTCCATGTTCTTTCTTCTTTAGGCTTAACTGGGATGGAGATGATCCCCAGGGAACTTTGAAAGCCATGTGTCATCATGAATCTAATTGACACTCCACCCAAATAAAATGAAAACACAACACATCAGAATTTGTGGGGTGCCACTAAAGCAGTACCCAGGGGAAAATATCTATATCAAAAAACTGCAATATTAGAAAAAAAAGTGTGAACAATCTTAAAAACAAGAATAAGTAGAGCCAATTAAGCCCAAAATAAACAGAAGAAAAAAATACTAAAAACTAAAGTGAAAACTAGTAAAACAGAAAACAGAAAAACAATAGAGAAAGTCAATAAAATTGAAGGCTGGTTCTTTGAGATCTATAAAATTGATAATCTTCTTGCTACACTAATTGATAAGAAGAAAAAAGGATCTTTCCTCCTGTTGCCCAGATGCCAAAAGAAAAAAAGGCTAAGGGGAAGAAGGTGGCACTGGCTCCTGATGTCATGAAGCAGGAGGCCAAGAAGGTGATAAATCCCTTGAGAAAAGGCCCCAAAATTTTGCGTTGGGCAGGACGTCCTGCCCAAAAGGGACCTTACCTACTTTGTCAAATGAACCCACTACATTCAGCTGCAGAAGCAAAGGTATGTTCTCTATTAGCGTCTGAAAGTGCCTCCTGCAATTAACCAATTCATCCAGGCCTTGGTCTTCCAAACAGCCGCTCAAATACTAATGCTGGCCCACAAGTACATATGGGAGACAAAGCAAGAGAAGTAGGAGAGATTGTTGGCCTAGACTGAGAAAAAAGCTTCTGGCAAACGGGATGTCCCTAAGAGGCCACCTGTCCTTCTTGTAGAGGTTAACACTGTCACAACCTTGGTGGAGAACAAGAAGTTGCAGCTGGTAGTGACTGCACATGACGTGGATCCCATCAAGCTGCTAGTTTTCCAGCCTGCCCTGTGCTGGAAGGTAGGGTTTCCCTATTGCATTACTAAGGGGAAGGCCAGGGTTGAGTGTCTAGTCCACAGGAAGACCTATACCATCATTACCTTTACATGAGTTAACTTGGAAGACAAACTCTGGCTAAGGGTGGACACTATCTGGACCAATTACAATGACAGATATGATGAGATCTGCTGCCACTGGGTAGGCAATGTCCTGGGTCCAAAATCAGTGGCTTGCATGGCTAAGCTGGAAAAAGTAAAGGCTAAAGAACTGACCACTAACCTGGGCTAAGTGTATACTGTTGAGTTTTCTGTACATAACAGTAATAAAAATTCTCCTTCAAAAAGAAAAAAAGGAGGGCACAAATTACCAACAGGAATTAGAGAGGTGACATTATGACAGATTCTACAGATAGTAAAAGAACAGTAAGGCAATATTATGAACAATTTTGTACTAATAAATTCAACAGCTTACATGAAATGGAAAATTTCATCAAAAGACATAAATTTCCAAAGCTTATTCAAGAACTAGATAACATAAATAGATACACATCAATTAAAGAAATAGAAACTGTAGTTAAAATTCTTCCTACAAAGAAAATTCCATGTCCAGGTGGCTTCACTGGTTAAGTTCTACAAACATTTAAGGGTTAGTATTAAGTAAGAATTAGTATTAAAAAATACTAATTCTACACAAATGTTTCCAAAATTTTTAATACAAGAGAACACTTTTCAGTTCATTCTATGAGGCTAGTATTACCTCAATACCAAAACCAGGTAAGAACAGGAGTGAAAGCAAGAGCAAGAGAGAAAAGGAGAGGGAATTATACATTGTACCTATATGCAAACTTCATCTATGTTATGCGTCATGGACATAGATGTGAAAATTCTAAACATTGTAGCAAATAAATACAACATTATATTAAAAGGATAATACATCATGACCAAGTGAGGTTTATCACAAGAATATGGGATTGGGTTAGCATTTTAAAACTGAAGAAATATACCATGTTAACAAGTTTGGAAAGAACAATCCACATAATCAATATGGATCTATGGAAAATTTGATAAGATCCAACATCTACTACTGATTAAAAAAGAAAAAACAAGCAGCAAACTAGGATAGAAGGGAACTCTATCTGATAAAAGTCATTTACAGAATAATTAGATGTAATGATAAAAGACTGAATGCTTTCTTCCTAAAATCAGGAGCAACATAGGGGTGTCCACTTTCACAGCTTCTATTCAACACTGCAATGAAGGTTCTAGACAGTGCAACCAGGCATGAAAAAGAAAAGGCATCTTGATTAAAAAAGAATAGATGTTTATATTCTCAGTGTTATAGTCTGAATGTTTTTGTACCCCTCAAATTTATATGTTGAAGTCCTAATGCCCAATGTGATGTTGGTCTTCAATGAGAATTAGAAGGTGGGGCCTTCTGGAGGTACTTAGGTCATGAGAATGGAGCTCTCATGAACGGGATTAGTGCTGTTATGAAAAATATCCCACGGGGCTCACTAGCCCCTTCCGCCATGTGAAGATACAGCAATAAGAAAGGAGAGGGGTCTCTCTAGGTACAGAACTTGACCATGCATGTACCCTAATCTCAGACTTCCAGCCACCATTACTATGAGAAATAAATTTTTGTTGTCTATAAGCTACCCAGTTTGTGGCATTTTATTATAGCAGCTCAGATGGACTAAGACATGCAGAGAACATGATCATCTGTGTAGAAAACTTGTGGAATTTTAAATAAACTAGAACAATTAAGCGAGTTTAACAAGACTGCAGGTACAAGCTCAGTATACATAAAACAACTGTCTTCTGAAACTGTGGAATTCCTAGAAGAAAACAGGAAAAAAGTTATATGATATTAGTCTTGGCATTAATTTCATGAATGCGACACCAAAAACACAAATAGACAAGTGGGGCTATATCAAATTAAAAAGTTTCTGCACAGCAAAGGAAACAATCAACAGAGTGAAAGGGCAACATATAGAATGGAAAAAATATATGCAAACCATATTAATTTCCAAAATATAAAATCTTAACCCAATAGCAAAAAAAAAAAAAAAATCCCCTAATAATCCAATTTAAAGGTGGGCTAAAGACTTGACTATACATTTCTCCAAAGAAGACATACAAATCGCCAGTAGGTATATATAAGCAGATGTTCAGCACCACTACATCACTAACTATTGGGGAAATGAAAATCAAAACCACAATGAGATATCTACGCACACCTATCAGGATGGCCATTAAAAAAAAAAGAAAGACAGTAGGTGTTGGCAAGAATGTGGAGAAACTGGAACTCTCGTACACTATTGGTAGAAATGAAAAATGGTGCAGCTGCTATAGAAAACAGTATGGAATTCCTCAAAAAGTTAAAATTAGAACTACCATATGATCCAGCAATCCTACCATATCTACTTCAGGGGGTTTTGGAAAGATTAAATTAGCTGATGAATGGAAAACTTGAAAAGCTGGAAAAAGTTACCAAATATGTTATTAATCTGGTTAGAGTAAAAGTCAATGCCCTTAATTTTCCAAACAGAATACTTACTTTATTACTTGTACATCTATTATATAAAGTATATTTTTCTTTTAATAAATAATAAGTGACTTTGAATCCTTGTGAGGCAGTTATCTTGAACTGACTGCTACCTGGCCCTTCACAAAGTCAGTACGGGCAAATGAAACTTGAAATAGCAAGGATATATAATCAAACATTACTTGCAATAAGTGACACTATTAGAAAATGTATCTATGCCACAGTAAATTGGTATTCTTGTAGAAATGTCTTTGATGTTATGTTTTAATAGTATGTCTGTTTTTGCTGTTTGCTTTTTTAAATAACTAAAACAAATCCACGAGACAAAAACAAAACTTGTTCATTCTTACACAAATGATTCTGACTGGCGCATACCTTCTTCTAATTTATCAAACCCTGAGTTTTGCTTCTTCATCTCTGTATAGTTAAATATATAGTACTCTAAGCAAATAAAAATGTTTAAAATAAGGTTCCTACATCTTGGTGTTTATTTATTTGAAATCGGCGTTGTTTTTTTTTTCATTCTGAATACTTTCAGTAAAGTTTATATTATGGTAGAATGTCTCTTTATCTGCTTTAACTTGGTCTATGTTAAATTGATAAAATACAACCTTGCTTCTGCTTAAGAGTACATCTTTCATTATATAAGTTAGCAGATAGCTTCTATTAACACAAATGTCTAACAATGTAATTAAATCATTGCTACTTGAAATTCTTTATACATGAATAATTTAACTCTTTACAATGTTGAAGACTTGCATGTCAGTATGTTCTTCAATTTCTGTATCATCACAGGCAGGCATTGATTGAGGACACTTCAACTGTTAAAATACTTTTTATCCCCAGTTTTGATAAGCCACCTCTGATTAAGCCACATGTAAATGCTAAATATTTAGATGCATGTTCTAAATACTGTTTTCCTGAGCAAGCAGACGAAATTTGTTGTCCCGATATTTGTCCTTAGATTGTCGATTTGTTTCTTGAATGCTGTAGTCCAGAAAGTTTTACAAATGAACTTCATGATATCTAACTCATCCTTGAACCTTGAGGTATCTTTTGTGAACCTTTCTATCAATCCTTGTCCCACTGGAAGGCCCATGTTTTGCAGCTTAGTAATATAGCATCCATTTTCCACCTCGCCCTGATCCGCGGACTTGTATACTCCTGACACCACCTTCTTACGGAGAAGCAGAACAACGCCTGGTCCACCGTATCCGGCTTATTCAGCCACGGTTATCGGCTCCCGTAGGGCCGGGCTCGTGGGTTCTGGCTAGCTCCTGAGCAACTTGGACTGCACGGCGGCTGCCTCAGGCCGCAGCACGTCCCTCATTGCTAGGAGACTGAGGAAGTCACTCCATTTCCTGAAAGCAGGTACTGGAGTGAGCCAGGTACCAGGGAGAGCCAACCCCAGGGCCGCCGAGCCCTCAGGCCCAACATTAATATTGTGTGTCTATAGCAAGGATATAATAAAGAAATGATCATGTAGGGAATAATCATCTAAACATTAACTATATTACCCATCAAACTATTCCAAGTGCCCCTTATATGTGGATACGGTGACAAACTTTTTAGAATTCAGTATTAAGAAACATTCTTTTCAGACCAACTGACAATATGTTTGCCATATAATAAGAATTATATACCCGGTGTTTTTTACCTTGAATACTAGAAAGCTCAAACTAAAACTCTTGCTTGATTATGGAAATCATGTTAACTCAAATTTTAAATTTATAATTTTTCCATTTTGCTTCTAGTTTCTATCTTTTTTATCTTTATGAGTTCTATTTATGTGACTTTTACTGAAAACTAAATCTTTTCTGAAAGTAAAAAAGGTACCCAATTAAAACATTCTCTGGAACTTTGTTAGTACTTCCAAGAAAAGGACCACAAATTATCCACTCTTGTGTCTCTTTTAAATTTGTTCTTAAATTTGTTTAAGTAGGCTAGCACACAGTAGGGATTTAACTATGAATGGTTCGTACTGCCATTTGAAGAACTACTACACAATGGGTGTGGGATTCCTTAATTCCACAGTTATTTACTGAGCACCTACTATGTGCCAGACATTGCCCTGAAGCCAGTGATACTGCGATGAACAAGAAGACGGTCCTAGGGTTTATATTTTAGTAAGAGGGGATAAATAATAAGCATATAAGTAAATAAAGAACACATAAGCAAATAAGAATAAGATAAGCAAAAAATAAACACAACAGCAAATAAGAGCAATAAAGGTCTTGAAGAAATCACCTCATAACCAGGTGGAAGTTGGAAAGGTTACTGCAAGATAATGTGTATTTTCATACTACATCCATAAAAAGATATGAACTGTCAATAAAGGGATATTGCCTTTATTTGTCACAGATTCAACCACTGGGGGCATTTTTTTTTATAGTGCTAAGGGAGTCTTGTTTGAGAATGCTAAGCAGATGATGTTGAACGTTATATTAGTAGAGCAGCATGATAACGTAGGCAATTAAGTAGTTAAATTCATTATAAAAACAACAGAACAATCTGTTGACTTGCACTAAGGTAGTTTTCTAATTTTATACCTTATGTTTCCTCTGCATTTTTCCTAGATTCTCTTCACTGCACCCTTTTTTCCAAAAGGTAAATGGGTCATAGGTCAAAAAATAAATTTGTATCACCCTCACCTGCTAGGATAAGTACTTAAGTATTAGTTTCCCTGACTTGAATTAGACAGGTGTGATACCATTGAGATTATTGTTTGCTTTTCTTCATGCAGTTGTAGCATCCTCTGGTGGGCATTAATTTATTTAATAGCTTTTGAGAAAAACTTTTACAGTTTTTGAGAAACAGATTTTAGAGTATTTAGCACAGCGATGATATATGTAGTGCTTCATTATTTTCACTAAATTATCTTTACAAAACATTATGTTAGTCCTTATCATCAGATTTAAACAAACATCTGAGAGATATGCAATTACAAAAGTACAAATAATACTGATACTACTAACAAATATTGAAGAAATATTTGAACAACAAATACATTGTTCTGGAAAGTCTTCAATTTGAATGTTAAGAGGAATACAGAAATTTCTCATGCAATTTAAATACTTTAATTGTGGCTACCCATTTGTATATTTTGACTTATACTCCATGTACGTTTATTATCCATTCAGAAGATTAAAAAGCTAACTGGAAAAAGTAAAATGAGTTAAGTATAATCTTTTTATCCAAAGGGACAAAAATTATTTCTTTCTAAAGACATACAAAATTGATAAAATAAAATACTATAATTTATAAAATAAATAGAAATGATCCTTAGTTGTTATAGGATTCTTTAGAGCTCAATCACATAAATAGGTATTGATATATACAATAGAACATATAAGAAAAAGCTAGAGATTAGTGTTATTCCTGAAATCTAGTCCCTTCTAATTATACATGTTGCTGCTTCCCAAGGATATCTGTAATAAGTGAAAGGGTTTTAAGACAGCAAAATGGACAAAACTGTACTCGAACAATAAAAAAAAAAATAGGCACTAAAACATAAAACTTCCTTTAAAAAAAAAAAAAGAGCAAAGTCATGACAATGGGATTAATTAGAAACCCCAAAGCCCTGAGATTCCAATATCAGAGATAAGGAATATTTGTCAGGGCAGTAAATTACACATGGCTGTCATATCGAGAATGCTTATTATACCGAAGAACTGAAGAGGAGGTGGGACTTAAGTCAGAACTTAACAGATTCATAACCTTAGGGTAAGTATAAAGAAGGAGGAGATAATGCTTATGAACCAAGAAGGGGCTGTGGAGTTACCAAGTTCCTGCCAGAACAGCAATTATAACTGCTGTTTGGGCACAGAGAACAAAACTTAAAGCGTAAATGCTTAGCCAGCCTAGGAGAGAGTCACCAGGGCATTCTTATGCTACTTTAAAATCTCTTGATGGCTGATGCTTGGCAATTTCAAGTTTGTAAACCTCTCCTACCCTAAATTAACACTTTATCTAAGATTGATGCTTTGATTGCAACCTAAAATGTAACCTTCTACTTTCCTGAAGTTTCCATGGTAAACCGTTTACTTAATTGACTGAACTCCACTTTCACAACACCATGAAATATCAGTTTTAAGTACTGCTACCATTCTTCTACCATTCCTTTCTAATCCTTATAAGGAACTCTGAAATGAAAAGAGCAAGTATGGTATTTACACTCATTATACATCTGAAATGATCAAATATGACTATAAATTAACCTCTCAAAAACTGGCAAAAGAACAGAAGGGAAAAATAGACTAATCTGTTCCACAATCTGAAACCTCCCACCTTAGAGAGTCAGGTCGACACTGTATAATTAGCACACCTTACTTTAAGCAATCTTACAGGTGTGTCTGTATACTGTAAATATGTTTTATATAATTCCATCCATGAAATTACATATGTGAAAGATTTCCTTATATTTAGTGTTGTGATATAGCTTTTATAAATGCTATCTTGACCCAGTTTTGAGGCCCTGGCTAGGGGCCAGTTTCCTTTCTTGAGCAGCCAATTAAGCCTGCACCCCCATCCACCTCGCTTATAGGGCTCTCACACTCCAGGCCGCTGTACACTGACCCTAACTCTCCAGGGCTATGTACCACAGCCAGGAACAATCTTTATATTACAAAGCTTGGTGGAATTATTCAAACTAGGTAATCTTAAGCCTGTTTACTGTACCCCATCCTGTTCCTTTCCGAAGAAATCAAAATAGAGGCACTTGCCCATTGTTCCTCTCTCTCCCTCTGCCTCTCGACTAGCCCTAGTGCTTGACCTGAGTTGGCCTGTGTGGCCTGCTGTTTCTCTCCAGAGAGCTGTAAGAGTAACAAACTGTCAAACTCTTTCTGGCTTCTCTCTTTTGATCTATGAGGGCCATTTAAAGATTAATCTTCGCAGTGAGAAATATCTGATTTTTAAATATCCGATAGAATCAACAACATATAAACAAAAGAGAATTGGGAGACAAAGCTTGAAGTTTGCTCCCCAACTGGGGACCAAACCTGCAACCTAGGCTTGTGTCCTGACCGGGAATCAAACTGGTTACCTGTTGGTTTCTGGGACAATGCCCAACCGAGCCACACCAACTGGGGCAATAGTTCTTTTATATTATACATAGACAAATAATGTCTCTAGAAACTTCTCTTTACCAACCTGGCATATATTTTAATGCAATAAGATGAGCCTAAATAATGAAAATTGCAGAACTTGAAGTATATTGTATGAAATTACTGGACAAATATACAGTTTGTAGACTACTTGTTCAAGCTTTGAGTATTAAGGAATAACAAAAAATACTAACAATGAGCACTCATACAAAGGAGAAAGCATTGTGATCTAAAGCTTACCAACGATTAGTGTGGCAACTTCACCTGTGGAGCACTGTTTTCTTTCACTTAAGGTACTCGAAGGAACAGCCTTATGAATGTTCCACTTTGATGGTAAGCATTCTACCTCATTAGGAGTATGTAAAATCAACTGTCAATTTTCTCATCTTGTTTACCTGGCACGAGACTTGTTGGCCTTCAAGTTTTAAATCATCAGAAAAAAATGTACTCCCTGGCTAGTGTAGCTTAGTTGGTTGGAGCATAGTCCCACAAACCAAAAGGTTGTCAGTTCAATACCCAGTCGGGGCACATACCTGGGTTGCAGGTTCAATGTTTCTCTCACATTGATATTTCTCTCTCTTTCTCCCTTCCCCGCTCTCTAAAATCAATATGCATGTCTTTGGGTGAGGATTAAAAAGGTTATGCTTTACATTTGAGAAAAATTTTCCTGTGTTTCCCTCAATGCTGCAATTCTGTAGTTAAAAAAGAATAGATTTATGAGAAGATCATAGGGTTTGTTTTTTTTAAGATTTTATTTATTTATTTTTAGAGAGAAGGGAAGAGAGGAAGAGAAACATCAACAGTGTGGTTGCCTCTCGAGCGCCCCCTACTGGGGATGAGGCCAGCAACCCAGGCATGTGCCCTGACTTGGAAATTGAACCGGTGACCCTTTGGTTCCCAGGCTGACACTCAATCCACTGAGCTACACCAGCTGGGGAGAAGATCACAGTTTTCCTAGCTTTAAGTAAGATAGTCAACTTGATAGGAAACTGTCATGCATTTTCCAATAAATGTAGTGATTACTCTTTTTTATATATTTGCATTATTTGAATGTAATGTAATAACTCAAATGTGATGTTGACTACAAATCACATTTCTAGATTTACATTTTCCTTCTTTTCCAGAGTATTTTTTTGCTTTAGATATCTGTCTCTTTTGTGATTTATTCCTGCCACTTGTCAATTTAAATATATCATATACAACTTTTGATTCTTTTTCAAAAGTGACATCGTCCATTTGGTCGTAGGAACTCATTATTTTGTAAACCTGGGTGAAATTCTTTCAAAGTGTTCTGGAGATTCCATCATATGACCATATTTAAATCTCATATTGTTGGCCAATTTAAATGAACATAGGAATTTTAGCTTTTCTTAAATTCTTTTTTAATGATATTCATACCTAATACTTATTTATTGATCTATATTCATCCTGATTCCACAAAGAATCTATTTACTCACAAAATTCTTTCACGTACATATTTTTTTCTCACAACTTTCCCTTTTAGCTTGTGTTTTTAAGGTTTTTAATCGAAAAAATATTTTAATGTATATGCTATTACTGAAACTTCTGTTCTACTTTTGCTTTTTAAAACAAATTGAGTAACTTCCAAAATCTATTATTCGCTTTACTCCAAAGATTTCTTGATTTACCATGTGTGCAATCAAACCTACACTTTTCTCTAATTTGAGGACTCTTTTAAACCTTGTTTGATTTTTTTGTGTCACAGAAGTTAAGAAGGATGAAGGATTTTTACTGTCCCTTTTGGATAAATTCTGGTAAATGAATTTTCTGAGAATACTTGCCAAGTGTTCCTATCATTTATTAAACTACTTAAAAACCATAATCCTCCATGTCATGCTTTAAATAAATCTCTGTGGGTTTTTCTTTCCTTTTTTTCCTGTTTAACATATAAAACATTTTAAATGCAGTGATTTAAACAGGTCGTATGGTTTCTATGTTCTAAAACTCTAATGAATTATCTTTAAATAAAAATTGGTAGCAATGTACTATAAACATATCTATTTCATTTTTAGTGTGAAATGATTGTTTTTATTGTCCTGAAGAGAACTGGTTGAACTTAAAATACTGAGATGCTTACTAAGTCTTTTTTATTTCCATGAGCTTTTCTCAATACGTTCAGCATCTATGTGTCAGATCACACTGTTAATATTTAAAATATGTTGGATTGGTATTCTTTTCAATTACTTTCTTTTTAAATTAATTTAAAATTCCTTTATAACATGTAATCTGATACCTCTGTATTTCAAACTTCTTATCATTCCCAACAATGTAATTTTTTTGCAGTTAAAGTAGAACCGAGTTTCTTTTTTCTTGTTTATCTTTTTTAAATAGATGTTTTAATGATTTCATTGCTTGTTTTGTTTACCTTATAAAATGATTCTTAAAATACTTCCAAATAAAACTTTTTGTTGCCAATGCTTGCCCAATATAAATAGTTTAGTTTAGCACTGATATTGATCCTCCTTTTTTGACCCGAGAAACATTATAAACACAATCATAACATAATAAAACAAATGTTTAAACCACTTTGTTATTTAGCTCTGGCCAGTGCGGTTCAGTTGGTTGGAGTGTCTTCCCATAAACCAGAAGGTAACAGATTCTATGCCTGGTCAGGGCACATGCCTAAGTTGCCGATTCCGTCCCCACTCAGGGCGCTTACAAGAGGCAACCCATCGACTTTTCTCTCTCTAGCTCCCCACCTTGCTTGCTCTCTAAAAGCAATGAAAAAATGTCCTTGGGTGAGGATAAAAAAAAGTAAATCACTTTGTTATTCAACATTAAATCATTAATTAAGATTAAAATTAATTTGTAAAATTCATTGTATTAGTTTAAAATGCCACTGGAAAAATCTGCTAAAGAAAGTAGTAAGAATATTAACCATAAAATGAAGCTGACTTTTGAAAATCTGATTCTTTAATTTAGAACATAGAAACCATATGATCTGTTTAAATCACTGTATTTAAAAAATCTGATTTTATTAGCTTAATTTAGGAAAGCTTTCCCTGACTCTCATAGACAGGGTGTCTTAACTCCTTCTATTGGCTTCTATAAAATCATGGGTATATCTTTATCAGAGTATCACAATGTGTGTTAGTTGTTTGATTTTTGGTTTATACCCAGCCTGAATTGTAAACTCCTGAGAGCATGGCTTTCTTTTTAACATTTAGTTCCCCACCCAGTTTGTCACAGTGCTTTACACATTTTTGCTGAAGGATAAATTACATTGTCTTTGTTCTAACTATGGTCTGGCATGGAGACAAATAGTTCTAGGGGAAGAAGCAAGGATGTTAAGGAATCAGTTAGGAATATCTTCTAGGTAATGTGACAGCTAGGCATCCAATTAAGTGTTAATAGCACTAGGCTAGAAGAAACAGGCATGTGTACCACAAATAGAGAGGCACCACAATCAAATATTAATATATACTAAAAAGTTTAAAAGGGTGCCTATTATTATACAACATTATTATATTAACATATTCAAGTTATATTTTTAAAGTATTTTTGTGGACTAGGAACTTAACATCATTCTGGCTATAATCTCCAATTATTATCTCTAGTTTACAAAGATTCTAGGTCTGAATGAATGTCTCAGACGTCATTAGTGCCCTGCCTATTTCCTCCTGACTCACCATCGGGGGTACCTGCAGCTTCAGTTGCAATTCCCCTTAGTGCCAAGCCAATGGCTTCCTATCTCAACCATAAGATCTTTCTGTTTGAAGGTTTTCTCTAACAGTAGGAGCATGCTACTCTAGGGAAGCCTCCCAAGGGAAGTACCAGAGAGTTAACGCACTCCCGAGTATCCCTCAACCACTGAAGGAAGGGAATTAACAGATAAATATTTCAGTTTTTAAATAACTCAGTGGGACAATTCTGAGTTCTATTCTATGTAGTCTCTCAGAAGATAACGAGTAGAATTGAGTACCATTTTCCCTCAATGGTAACTTGCTCACTAACACTTTTTATTGGCTCTCCTCTCTTCCTTGTTTCACATCCTTACCATGCATCACAAAGAATCTCACACAGAATGAAATAAAGTTCTTTGTACCCCAATCTTTATCTCAGGGTCTTAGTTACTTTAAGTCATACATAGCTAATAAATAGTGAGCTTAGGTCCATCTCACTCTGCATTACCCAACTCTATTATATTTGTACCACCTCCTAACTTGTT
Source organism: Mormoops blainvillei (assembly GCA_004026545.1). NCBI lineage: Eukaryota > Metazoa > Chordata > Mammalia > Chiroptera > Mormoopidae > Mormoops > Mormoops blainvillei. Next base: position 71,220 of record PVJD01008419.1, read on the forward strand.
CTGAATTTTTTAAAAAATCCTCACTCAGGGATACGTTTTTAATGATTTTGTTTTTTTAGAGAGAGAGAAACATTGATGTCAAAGAGAAACATCAGTTGGTTGTCTCTCGTAGGTTCCCCTACAGGAGATCAAACCTGCAACATAGGTATGTGCCCTGGACCAGGGATTGAACCCACAGCTCTTTGGTGTTTGGGAGGATACCCCAACCAACGGAGGCCAGAGCTGAACTTTCATTTTCTTTTTCATCAGGTACATTAGATAGGCTCACAATTACATTTGTATGTGGTATAAACTCGGAGAAGAGTATAAATATAGAGGTTCAAGAATAAAATACTAACTTCGAATACACATTCTTGACTGAAAAAAATTAAATGCCTTTTGGAAAACATTTGATTATATTAAGTAGAATTGGTTGCTTTTTTAATGCTCTGTGCTTTATTCTTTTGTTTCACTAAATCTTAATTTTAGCATAAGTTAGCCATAGATATTACTTTGTACCCCAAAAGTGTTTACACTTCATTACCATTACATCCCCTTCAAAATTAAGGTCATACACGAAGGAGAGTCTTTTGATCTTTCTCTTAATTAGCACGTGGTAGGAAATTAGTTCTTTTTCAGAAAGTGTTCATATGTAAGGTGGGGGAGTTATCCCATTATTCCAAAGGCCATTCTGGAAGGACAGACAGAACAACTTTTTCAGTTTAGAGTCACTTTCTTCATCCTTTTTTTAAAATCTAGGCCTCTCCGTTACACACAGGGCAAGGGGCTCCTCACTGCCAGTTACAGGAGCCAACTAAAGCACACGCTCTTCCAGGAACCCTAGGTCAGAGAGGGAAGTGATCGGCTCCAAAACTCCAAAGCCCAGTAAGTGCCAAGGAAAAGGAGCAAGAGAAAACAAGGGCGGAAATGGGTGACACGTGGCTAACCCAGACCGCAGCAGGAGACGCCACCTAAGCCACCATTCTCTGTAGGAGCCAGAGGAGAATGGGGGCGGGGCGGGAGGAGCATTTCATTCACGGGGGTGACGCTTGCTGGAGCGGCAGGAAGGGTGAAAGACAGAAGATCTGGCAAGGGCAAGTTAGGAGCAGGAGGAGGACCAAGGAGGGCGACCACGGCAGCGGCGCGCCTCTCTTGCGACAGCCGGGAGGTGAGGTCAGCGCTCTTTGCTTTCACAACCCGAAGTTGGAGCCTCACAGCCAGAAAGCCTGGGTCCAGCAGCCGCGCGAAGCCAGCCACGCGGGCTGTATACTTGTGGCTGGGCGGTCGGAAGCTGGACCTTCCGGAATGGTGGCTCAAGTTGGCGCTAGCCCCTGGGTTGATGTCATCAGAGGGAGGGGGACCAAGCCACTGTGCTTCCAGCAGCCTCCTTCGAATCAATTCCAATGGCTCCTGTACTGGCCTCTGATTCTTTTGAGGTGACCCACTTCCGCAGCCCTCTGAGCCCCATGGTGTGCCAAGCCCTTCCAAGTCCCTTTCCTGGGGAGCCTGTGCCTTTGTCCTCCACCCCTATGCACTGCTCTCATCCTCCGGTGGCAAGAATGAAGAGCCATAAACTGG
>PVJD01008420.1:0-72733 GCA_004026545.1 Mormoops blainvillei
GAGAGAGAGAGAGAGAGAGAGAGAGAGAGAGAGAACCTCCTCGCTCACCTCCTGGCTCACACACACTCAAGAAATGATAAGTGTGGAGAGGAAACGGCAGGATGAAGGAAAGAAATATGGACAAAACCCACTGAACTGCTCCTTCGCTCATTTTGTTTATGCAGGCTTTAATACTTGTTTCTTTTTATGGGTGAAAAATAGGATAAAATAAAGCATTTTATCGTAATAGAGGGAACCAGAAAGATGACACCTTTATTGAATGTTGTCTGATTGTTTACTTGTAATTAAATTAAAATAATGCCTCTTGGATTTCTTACAGTAAAGTTAGGGATTATTTATGAAGTGGACAGTCTAAGAGATCTATAAAATTATTATCCCTTTAAGTATATAAAAACAAAACCAACACAAAGCTGGTCTGAGTCATTTCGCCCAGCTGTAAGTTATACTCAGGTTGTAATTAATTGCTTTGAAAAGGAGTTAATTCTGTCAGGTCATTGAATAACCCTGTTAGTAAATTTTTATGACAAACATGTTATTTGCAGAAATACAGGAACAGTGGCATTTCAGCAATTTGTAGCCCTTAGCAACAACCTGTATCCTGCTTAAGTACACTGGTAGAATCAGCCACCATGCTATTAGAGAGTATTATAATTAGGGGAAAATGTAGGACATTTCATAAGTTGGAAATTGAAGATAAATTCATCTTTCAGCATATCATGTTGCATTACCAGAGCTTTGTAGTCCGGGCATGTGTGAAAATTGGATGACCGTGTGAACATGTGATATTGTGTGTGGCAAAATGGGAGTGGAAGAAGAGAAGGCCGACTAGGCAAAGGAGACACAAGAACAAAATAAATGTACGTGAAATTCAGCAAAGGGCAGCCTAGTTCCGCATTCATCCAGAAGCTTCAGTTCTTACACCATGTCCATGCGTTTCCCTTTTAAACAATCGAGGTCAGCCCCATAGCACGACATGACTGAAAAAAACAGCAAGTTGAAATGTCGCATTTGCTCCGTTGAGGAATGAGGTAATTCATTTTGAGCTAAGCCTGTAGGCCAACAGTTTAGTCAAAGGAAAAAAAGTTCTGATTTCTGCCAAAGACTTAATTAGCCATATGTTAAAGAACAATAGTTCAATATACATGGTATGGAAAATATTTTTCATGAAGGGCTGGCCTTTCTAAACTGCAATTATTCAAGAGAAGAAGATAACCGAAGCATCCCGGTCCCCGGCGGTGGGGAGCCCGACCCGGCGCCGCCCCCCGCCCCGACGCGCACGCTGCTCTCCGTGACGTTGCGAAGCGGCCGCTCGGCTCTTTCTCCAAACCTCCAGAGTGCCAGTGTACGAGCGGCCTGTTTGGACATAGCCAATTATATCTAAATTATACACTCACTCCGCAAGCATTTACCGTGGTCCGCACCAGGAATAAAAACGTTCCGGTCTGTGTGCTTCCCAGTGATCTTTAAACTCTCCCGTGGAACCGGCACCGGGGAGCGCGGGGCTGGCCAGTCCCATGCGCAGCCCCGCCGTGCGCCTGGCTGGCTGTGGGCCTCTGCTCCGCGGGCCCCTCGCCGGAGGTTCCCTTATCTTTTCAGCGGCAGCGATAACTTGCCTCCCAGGGGCCACGCCAATGAGTAAGTTAATTTAGCGCAGCGCTGCGTGGCCCAGACTCAGCGGTGGTTAGTGTAATTTCATTAAAATCAGGGATTTTCCCTAGAAGAAATCGCTGTGACCGTTAGATAGGTTAAAAAAAGAAAAACTTCTTAGGAAAACAAAAATAAAATGAAGATTTGAGAAATAAATTGTACTTGGTCAAAATTAAAACTTCAAATGAAATGGCAAGATTGGGAGAAAATATTCACAATATACGGGTGAGGCAAAAGTAGGTTTACAGTTGTTTGTATGAAAAATACTACAATAATCAATAAAAACAGAATAAACCCTTTTCACCTATTGTGCTTACAACTATAAACCTACTTTTGCTCACCCTGTATTCATCTGACAAAGGTATTTGCATGTTTTCAGAATATGCAAAGAATTCTTTACAGTATTTAAGGTAAACCACCCAACTTAAAAAGCTTGGACGGATAAATGAATATATAGGAATGGCCAGTGAGCACGTGACAAGATGGTCAGTGTCACTTGTCATTAGGGAGATGGAAATTAAAACCACAGTGGGAAACCCCCTCAACCTATCAGAATGGCTGAAGTTAAAAGGTCCACTGACCCCGACAAGTGGCGACGTGCTGGGGTGCCCAGGCATTGCCAGTTGGAGGGCGGGGCTGTTCCTTGGAAAACAGTTTAGCAACTTTTTATATAGTCAACCGTCCACCTACCCAGCACCTTGAGGCCACTCCTGGATATTTAACTGGGAGAGAGAAAAACGTGTCCACAAAAGCTTCCTACGTGAAAATGCATATTAGCCAAAAACTGGAAACAAACAAAAAGCGTAACTGTCCAACAACAGATGCATGGATTGCACACATTCTGGCATATTCTCTCCATGGCATACTACTGCTCGGCAACCAAAGGGAATGAACTACCCATAGACGACAACGCGGGTGAATCTTCTCAGACATCGTGTCGAACAAAAGGAGTCAAAGGGACAACCCTTTAGGGACTCAGTAAAGGGAAAGACATTTCCCTTGACTCCACGAAGGAAATCTCACTGGGTGCCAAGTGACACAGTGACAACACAGTGTGGCAATGAGAGATATGTGGAGCTTTTTGGAGGCACACGGAGGTGCCCAGAGTTATCCATGACCCCGATGAATTTAAGTGTCACAGTCTACGGGGGTGGGGAAAGGGAGTTACGGAAACTTACTACCAGAGGGAGTCGGAGCTGAAAGGATGGGAGTTGGCAGGAAAAGAGGACTCGGAGGGAAGGGGTGGTTCCTGTGGAGGGGTCTAGAGAGCGGGTTTCCGGGGAACCAGCGTGACGAAGCCCGAGTCTGGTGTTCACGGGCTGTTTGCGCTCTGACGGTGTCTTTGGGCTGGAAAGTTAGGCAAAACATGGACCCCGAGGGCCTCCTTAGCCTGCTAGGGAGCTCGGGCTTACGGGGTGGCATATGAGAGCTGATGGCGAGGTTCTCTGCACCGTCGTCTCTCTGCATAGAGTCCGAATTTCAGAGCAATGACTCTGGACACATGGGAACGGGCTGGGCAGCTGCGAAGCGGTCCAGGGAAGATGATTAGAGCTTGAACTTGGGCAAAGGCTGAATCAAATAACTGATATTTCAATCTAGATGCTTACATATTTTTCCATATGATATATAATCATAAACCGTCATGAAAACATCAAGGAATAAGTGAGAACTTAATAAATAGCTTTTATTATTGTACAGTCTTTTCCTTCTAAATTCCTGTAGTTTAGGGTTTTTAATGTTGTATTACTCCCTGTGTACATAGGGTAAAACCAAACATTATTAAAAGCGTCAAAATGATTATTTTCAACCAAGCAAACCTATATTATCCCAGCATAGGCATAACTGAAATGATATATTTTGATCAGCATTTGCAAGTTACATAAGAGTATTCCTATAATTGTTTTCAAAGCATGTTCTCATATTTATCTCCTTGGATATTAAAGCTCATTAGGAAATGTATATTTAGATATGTAGAGAAGATTAATTTATAAAACTAAAATAAACATAACTAATTGAAATGCTTAATAGAGCATTAACAAGACTTAAATTCTTGGGATAACCAGACAAAATGTTTTCTTGGTCTTGTTTTTGTGTTTTATTTGCAAACTGCAGCAACTATCTGTAGATTAAAACTAATACCATCTTGGGAATAGAAACAGGGGACTGAATAATTTCGTTAGGTGTGATCCTATAGGTGTATCTCAATAATTAGTTGGCCATAAATTTTTTTTAAGTTTTCATGTGAAAGTCAAAAAGCATAACTGTATATGTTTTAACAGTTATTCAGCAATTATTTTACGTAGCTAAGTTTTACAGGTGAATGATCTGGTGAATGGTGCCACTCATAGGTTTTTGGAGCGGAATTTAGGAGACAGCCAGCCTTCAGTATTCCCCATTAGTCACACGATAAATATATTTCTAATTCGAATATATTATCGAGGTTGTCTTGCCAGTTTTCCGATACCCCTGTTAAGAGAACAGTGCAGTATAAACTGATGTTTTAGACCCTCGTTGTTCCTTTGTTAAGGAACATCTTTGACCAGCCTGCGCCCACAACAACGTGGGTGGTTGTCCCCGTGCACACAGTGTTTTACTACAATTAAAGCTGTTTGCTTCCTCTGTAATGGCAATGGGATGTGGTGTTATTGATTGGACAGGGCCCCCAACACTGTCAAAGAAATAATTTGGTTTTATTTTACATTTCTCTACGTAAAATATTGACAACTTCAAAAGTCACAAGAGTAAAGCGACTTCTAGGCAAGACTGCCTATGTTAGAATTTAGAAATTTAACTTTAAATTACAAATTTTAATACTCTTCAGAATTTCTCGTTAAGTAAATGCCTATAGAAGGTGACAGCTGATTTTGTCTGCCCCCGTGTCTTGCTTACTGGTGTGCTCATTGGGTGGGGAAGATGGTAAAAAAAGCTCCGTTATGCAACAGGCTTAAGAAATTACAACTGAGCTTGGAATCAGGCTCAAGTTCCTGCTTGGAAAGGAGATCAAAGAAAGAAAAGTCACACCTACAAACACATTTCCTAGTTCTATTCAGTCTTTTGAAAAGAAACTAGGTAAGTTCCCAAGTATTAACACAAGGTGAGATATGGAAATTCTTGTTTGTGTGATTAGTTCAGTGAGACTTCATTTGAAAATACCAGGCTGAATACAAGCATATCCATCTTTCCTCTCCTGAATTGCCACTAGAGTAAAAGCAACAGGATTTTTTAAAGGTGAAGAGCTCCAAAGAGAAAAGAGACTGAGAGGAAAGCCACAGTAGAACCTGGGGAAGGCAGATGGCCGTGTCCGACAGGCCCAGCAGACCCGAAGCCTGAGGCAGACGGGGCACACGCCGTGCTGGGCATGCTGAGTGGGCTCGCAGGTTCCAGGTTCATGACGCCAGGCAGCTGTGGGCATGGGCGTGCAGGGCGGGGCCTGCCAGAGGTCTGCCCCTTGGAGCGCTCCAGGCCCGGCTTGTGCAGTGGGGCAGGGATGCCGGCGCCCGGACTGGCGGGCCCCTGGAGGCGGGCCCCCCGCTGGACAGAAGGGCGGAAATGAACATGTCTGCGCTCCTAGTTGGAGCTCCCTTCTCCCTTCTTTCTCTGGGATCCCAAGGCAGCTGCGTGGTGGGTAGAATGTGGCAGTGTGTGCGTGGCCCTAGACCACATGCGATGTGGCACTGTGACTCCTCAGGAGATCGATAGCTAGTGGAAGATGGAACCTTAGATTTGTAAGTGGAATATGACCAAGTCAGAGCTCGAGATGTTGCTATTCTGAAAAGTCCTTGCCACCTTTTAAGACCTCGTTCTTACAGAAGAAATAATGGTCTTCAGCAATTATTTTTGATAAAAATTGAACATGAAAATATGTCCTCCTTTTGAGTTTCCTAGGCATGCTAACCCCCTCTGTTTGGCTTAATTGCCCCCCAAATGAAAGTTAGATGACTTAAAAAAATACTGAAAACTCAATATTTCTATTAATTGGCTCATAATACAGGATAACACAAGTTTGTTCACATTTATATCAAATGTGTGCAGTGTTTAGAGTTTTCGTTTCTTTGAGTGGTATGAGATGCCAGTGCTTTTTGGTATTTGTGTGTGTGTTATACTCATTTGATTGTTTCTCTTATTAAAAAAATGTCCGTACGTATCATAACTGCTATTATTAAGTCCCTAAAGTTTTATTTTCCTTGTCCAAGCTGAATTTTAGAAATCAACTTGTTTAAACAAAAACAAAACTCTAAGACTCTGGGAGAGATGACGGGGTCCGCCTTTGGAACGGGGAGGGGCAGGTGTGTTTCAGCGACGGCACTGTGATGGGGACACTCAGCAGACACCTTCCGAGCTGTGCGACCTGTCTCGCCTGCTTGAGGCTGAGCAGGGCCGTGAGCTGACCTTCAGAGAGACTCAGCCTCAGCCTCTAAGGAAGAGGAGGTACGTACTATTTTGTGAAAAAGCCATGCAGTGATTTTAAATACCAAATCTGTGACACTCCATGGTGGCATCACAAAGGGTTTTGTTTATTGACAAGGTGCCTCATTGCAAAATTGTCATGATTTTTCTTCTTAGGAAACGCAAGGGTTCAGGCATGTTTCCGTATCTTCAGGTAGGTCACACAGATACAACAATATTCCTTTTATGGTAGTAGCCCATGTTTGATTTTGATTGTTTATTTTTCAAGTTTTTATTGTTTGTCATTTAGTAGTAGGTTTTTATCTATTTTGATAAAATGTATTCTGATCAGTAGGACAACATTCTCATTAAATCACTCTTTTTAAAGAATATGCATTTGTTGCTCAGGTCAAGTAAGACAAATAAAGAGATATCTTTTTAAAAATTAGTATTCAACATTTTCTATTACATTAATCTGTAAGTTTTATATATTGATTGGTGTCATAAAATTCCTTAAATAATTCTGTGATAAGAAAGTAGCTTGTCTCTCTTGATGAATTGGTAAACTTTCTTCATCAGATATTGAAATCCGTGTAAAATATAGTAATTTCACTTAGACTGCAAAGCAGGAAGCTCAGAGTGTGTTTAGGATTTAATCACGGTAATTATCCAACTGCTTGATGACATCATCTCAAGCACAGTATGGAAGCAGGAGGGTACATATTATAGCCCCCCACTCTGTAACCTATTTGGCCCTACTTAAATTTCTGAGTGGCATCTCTACTTGCCCAATTAATTTCTGAGATTGGAGGGTTAGCTGAAGTAGGAAGGGGGGCCGTAGACTACAAGTTAAGGTATTACACGCACGAATCTGGACCACACGTAGAATACTGATCACTGCTCGACATGAAGTCAACTGCTAGACTAAAGAGAACCCTGATTCTAATTTCTCTCCTCAAACATGTTGAAGCCCAGCCTGCAGTTTCACAACTAAAGGCTTAGCATTTGGAATAAAGACATCTTATGCTTACCCTTAGTTAAATGCACATGTGCCTGGGGAGAAGAATATGATAGCATTATCACGCACTCAGAATCTAATACAAGAGCAACGCAGATTCTTTCCTATAAAAAGGTGAAAGGGGAAGAGAATCAGCAGAGGAAGAAGTGAGGGTTGGGGGGGGACTGGCGGCAGGGGGCTGGGGGGTGAGCTCATGAAAGGAAGGACAAGACTATCGAAGGCAAGATCCGTATGAGAAGCTGAAATCCTGACCACGAAAGACAGCTCTTACCCACGTCCGTTACTTCTCTCCATCATTTGCCATATTTTTAACAACAATCATTGGTCCAGACACGACACTAGTCCCTGGAGAGTCAGTGACTAATTTAGGTGCACTCTTTCCTCAGAGGAGCTCATCAGTTTTTAGGGAGAAGATAATTACTGTATTAAGTGCAAAGAGAGAAAAGACAGGGGGTCTTATGGCCCCCTGGAGGGCTGGGACCTTGATGTAACCTGGGAGAGTGAATGTTTGTTAGAGAGGCTGAAACAGGCCCCGGACTGGCAGCGAAGGCGGTGTCACCCAATCACAGGCACCTGGAGGGACAGGAGGAATTTGACAACTGTGGCAAGTATGGGTGGCACAGTCCCAAGATGGGTGCAGAGGGGGAGAGGGTGAGGAAGGAGTAAATAATTACAGGTCCAGTGTGTGGGTAAGACATCCGTGGGATTTGGGTTTACCCTAGAGGCTGGGGAGAGACATCTTAATTTTGGGACAGATGTCACTGGGGCCCTACCCTAGACCCCCCACGCTCAGGACGGTTGCCCCGCCCAGAACTGCAGGGGCGCTGTGCCTCTGGAGGGCTAGTTAAGACAGGAGGGAGGGAAGTCGCAGTGACGTACTTTTCACATCGCTTTCCTTCCTTACTCGGATCTTGATTGGGAAAGCGATGCTGCAAAAATTCACGTAAGTTTTATTATAAAGTTACTGAGAAAGGGGTCATGTCAGCACGTGTAGTTTTAGCACCAGGCCTTAATGGAAGAAGATTTAAGAATAATCCCAAAAGATATAATGATCAAATGGGATATTTACAAAGCATTTTCTTTACCAGTAATGCATTTCTTTATGGTTAATCCAGTTCATTAACTTGTTGTAAGGTAAGATTCCGAAATGATTGTTGGCTTCAAATTCTTAGTGTTAGGGGTTTGTCGGTTGCAGAGCACGGATAACGCGGGACTGCATGTTTGATGAGGAAACGGCAGTGGTTGCCGGCGTCTGCATTTACCGCACCCGTGTCACTGGGCTACTTTAAAACCGTGAGGGATGCCACTTACATCTGCTGTCTTCTCTTTCAGTCATAAGGATGCTATAAGGTGTCTCTAGTGGCTCGTGACCCATGCAGTCATCCGTCTTGTATTACAAGTCGATACATTTCCTTAGTGAAGAGAAATAATGGGGAAAGATTTCACATTTGTCTCTAATTTTGTTCCAGTTCCTTTTTGTGGGCTTAAAAACCACTGTAGGCAGACAAATTGCCCTTCATTGTCTCCTGAAATAAATTTAACAGCTTAAGCTAAAAATTTAAAAGGTGTATCCCTACACCTGTTTCTAGAAAGTTGATGTGTTAAATATATTCATAGAAACATAGCTTACGCTATAAATTATTTGCATGGATCTAATTTTAAATGAGTGTTATGACTGCATTTATTTGCCATTTTAGATATCCAGTTTGATGTAGCTCAGGATAGAGCAAATACGGAATTCAAAAAACCTCATACCACTTAAGGGTTTTGTTGTAAAATGTATTACACTGTAGGAGGTTTCCCATTTCTGAAATCTGAGCAGTGAGTTCTGTGGGGTCAGGGACTAACCCGTGAATGAAAGTCAGATTTCAGAATGAAGTGCCTTTTCTGTTTAACACCGGGCACCGATGGAGGCTGATAGCGTCTGATTAATGAACGGCAGCCTTTTGCAGCAGGTGAACACGTCTGCAAGAAGTGATTTATTATTTCTCAGGTATTGGAAGCTCGTGCTATCTTGCAGATTTAAGTATGTGTGCCTGAATAAAATAAATGAGATCAACATGTGAAAAATGAAAACACATTACTTGTAAAGGATGTGTCAGGAGCAGGGTTTTTTTGTTCAAGTGCACTTTGTCATGGGGACTTGAATGCTGTACTGAATACAGATCACTTAACGGGTTCATAAAATTGCCTCGGTTGGGATTCTGGCATCTATCATCCACGACGTAAATGAGGGTTAAACTTAATGTGGTGTAACATCCCCTAAATGTTCAAATTTTGCATCACATACAACTATTAAAATCGCACATATGTTTTATGTATAAAGATGAGTAAACGGCAGGCACTTCAGACAACAGCCCCCAAACAGAGACAGGGTTTGAAGTCGTGAGGCCCTAACGGGACACCCGTCAGGTTCTCAGAGGTAGAGGTTTTCACGGCACCTGTTACGGCTCAGACGTTTGAATAATCTATCATTTCATGACTGAACGGTTTTTAGTTGGGCGACGCATCCTGTGACAAATAACAGAATGCGGTAACGGCGTGGCACTGTATTGAGTACTGCTCCGGAGCCCTCGTGTGTGTACCCATGTGTTCATGTGCATGCGTGTGTGTGTGCACACCGCAGGGCACTCACTGCTGCTTCGGTAACGATCATACTTTCTCTGTAGATGTTGCCGCCTTGCATTTCCACTTACTAAATGATTATTTTCAGGTAGTAAGACCTCCCCTTCTTTTAAGTTGCTAGGAACCTGGTAATAAGTCGTAGTGGGTTAAGCCCACTGAAAAACAGTGCGAAAATAAACTTGGAGTCACCAGAGTTCTGCCCAAGTCCTTCTGTGGTTCCCGAGCCGTAACTGTTGGTTTAACTCGCCCCAAAAAGTCATGTTTGCCACGTCGGCTGTTGTAACTCTGAGGAACCTACCCTTCAGATCAACTGGATTCTGGTTTTTTTTTAAAGATAATCACTCTCGTAAGCAAGCTAAATTTCATGAAAGAAAATGTGTTTTTAACAAGTGTTATGGAATGTTGCAGTTGCATATGTAATTTTTAATTGATCAGATGCTGAGTCGGGGCACGGCTCTGACCGGGGCGGCCTTAGGGATGAGCGCACACTGCCTGCTCACTGAACGCCGCGTGGAATGATTGAGTAAATGACAGGGTTAGTACAGGAAATGTCCCTCGTGGCCATTTTGCTCATTTATTTAGCAGTCTGGAGAACCCGCGTTATGGCAGGCCGTGGGCTGTTCTTGTCAGCGTTCTGTTTCCAGAACCAGCCCTGCTCTGGGATCCTAGGCCGACGGGAGTCAGATAGCAAACACGCCACCAATCACAGCGTGAAATGTTTTGAAAAGTGATGTAAGTGATAAAGGGGCTGTGAGGCCGTGTTCTGAGGAGTGGGGGCCCTGCTGGCTGAGCTGGGAGAGGTGCTAGATGGCCGGGTAGGGGCGGAAGGACCAGGTGTGTGTTTTAGGGGAGTCACTGCGGCAGCTGAGTGGGGGACAGTGGCCGTGGGGATACCGTGTCAGACGAGAGTGACAGTGACACAGAAGATGACGTCCCTCTGACTCCTCTTGGGACTGTGAATCTCTGCCTGTCACGTGTTCTCAGCCTCCTCCCCACCTTGTCTCTCGGTCTCTCTCTCCCCTGGGAGTGGCCAGGACCTACCAGTGAGGGTGCCATCGTTACTGGAATTACTCATCCAACCTTAACTGACATGGAGACCGAACACAGTGGCACTCGACTGGCAGTGAGACAGTTCCTGTACGGCTTTCTTGTATTTTCAAAATTTGGGCTCCACTGAAATGTCAACAGATTTTAATGCTGTCTTTTTATTACCAAACAGAAATACTTGATTAATTGCATAGTGAAGGGATTTAAACACATGGTTATTTGCAGCCACAGAAACATGCAAAGTAGGAAAAGGAACATATTTTAAGTAACTTATACTTGTGCAGACAAAAGCATAACTAGAAAAAAAATGTGAGGGAGATCGAATAACATTTATAGAAAGAATTTCTATAATCTTCCTATTTTCTAAAATTTGCTGAGCCTCACTGTCAGGAATATTTTCCTCATCCTTTCTGCTATCTCATAAATCAGTGTTTAAGTGGAAACCGGTCTGATCATCCTGAGAGCTCCTATGCAACTGAAAATCTCCATCAAATTGACTTCTCCAGGCTGAATAATTACAGTTTCCATTCATTAAAGACTAAAAATTGCTTCCTCAATGAAACCGAAATATGGAGGCAAACACACAAAAACATAAACCCCCTAGATTTAGGAGTTTTCTGAGCGCTCCTTGCTAAGATGTCAAATATTAATATAGCCTAACTTCCCGAACATCAAAGAACATACAGGGATATGTTCTTCTCCCTAATTATGTAGATATAACATGTGTAAAACAAAATTGAGATCCAGGGCATACTTAGTAGGAACCTAATAAGAATTCAGAATAAATATAGGGTGCCGGTTCCTGGTTCTCTCTGTGTTTAAGATAAATCTGCCCCCCCCCGCCCCCCGGACAAGTCACAGCTCCCTTCTGGGCCCCAGATGCAGGGCTGTCGGTCCAGGGATGAAAAGAAATGGCCCAGGCGGGAATGTTGATAAATACACATCGATCTGTAACCCTTATAAATATGAATGGTCGGAGCTGAAGGTGATGCACAGTCTTCATCTCCCCGCAAAACTGAGCACAGTTTCAGGCCCGTGGAGACACTGTAAGCAGACCCTGTGTCCTTGGTTGGGTCCTTCATAAGATGAGTGGAACGCCCACAAATCCTACCTTGAGATTATTTTTTCTAGGTTTTGTACCACTTGGCATCGTGGGAACATTTGTTTTTGTTTGTTTAACTATGGGGACCGAAAGTGGCACTTGGTGATTTACACAGCCAGAAGCTAACAGCATTTGAAGATATTCACAGTGGATGAAAGTTCAACAGTTTATACTTTTTGTAGACTTTCTGTCATGGGAAAGAACCCAGGGTAACCAAAAATAAAAAACCATAATTTACGTTATATTATTTTATAATAGAGGTATGAAAGAAATGAATACATGCATAATGGTACCTATATGCTTTTCGGAGAGACAGTTTAGAGAGAGACTTTAAACAGAGGACATTAAATAACTATTAAAGAGCTACTTAGTTTTTCTCTGTTTCTCACCACAAATACACACATATAAAGCTGTCCCTTCACAATAATTTGAACTAAATTATATTGGAATTTAGAGAAGTAAATGTGTATATAGATTTATACAATTATATATACATATATATATATAATTGGTCACCTTAGCTATATATATATATATATATATATATATATATATATATATAGACACATATATCTCCAATTTTCTAAGGGATCTTTGTGTTTGAAAGCCTGCCAGTCGCATGCTACCATGTAGCAAACCTCCCCGAAACTTAGTGGCTGGAAGCAGCCGCTTCTTATCTGCCCATGACTCTGGAGGTCGGCACTTTGTTCTGGGCTGAGCGGGGATTTCTGCCACACGTGGTGCCAGCCATCCCTGCAAGCATCGAATCAGCTGAAGGATCGCCTAGGTGCTGGTGGGTTCCGGAGGGCCTCACCCTCCAGTCTCAGTCCTCAGGTGGGACAACTGGGCCTTCTTCTCTGCACGTGTGTCTCTGTTCACACGCGTCTCACCCTCAAGGAGGCCGGCCTTGTGCTAAACGAGTGAGCGTGCAGGCCTCAGGGCCTCTTGACACTGAGGGTCAGAAGCACCCTTGACACCAAGGTGTCACTCACACTTCATTAAATTGGTCAAAGCGATGCCCAGGACCGTCCTATGTTCCAGGAAGGGCAATAGATTCTCTTTCATCTTAGGGGCCGGACGGGCAAGGCCCAGGGGAAGAGGCTTACAAGTCGGCCAGGCATCCCGGTGGCCCCCGGGCAGTGCCTGCTCAGCCAGGACAGGGTGTGGCAGCGAGGAAAGAGTAGATGTTTTTTCAGATGGCTTCTTTTCTAGAATGAGTTTCCTACATGAAAATTATTCTGTGAAGGATCCCATCTGATGAGAGTGAGAGCAGGATCCATAGGCTTATCCAGTGTCTCAAACAGCTCGTGTTCCAAGAGACCGGGGACCCCAGAGCTATGGTGCTTGGGCTGGGAACCAGTTTTGTTACCACGCAAGTTGCTTAGTGGCTCTGTTTCCACTGAAACTCCGAAATATAACGCAATGCCTCATGAGAGGACTGAAGGGTTCGGTGTGGACCGCCTGCCTGGGATGGTGCCTGGCAGCAAAGAGACGCCTCATATGTGACGGTGACTCATGTACTTTGTTCCTAGTTTTCTATAATGACTGAAACTATGTGTCTTTACAATATCAACCGATGTGGGAAAAAACAAATTGTTTATTACATGGCATCAAGATAAGTGTGGACTGTCCTGTGTAATAAACTTGGATCCACGTTCCACATCCTGTACTAAGCTAGAATAGCATGTTTCACAGAAAAGGAAATAAAAATGACCCTTAACCAGTGGGAAAATGCTGAACTTCACTCATCACAGAAGAGATGCCCATTGCCACTCCACGGAGGTACCATTTGCCCTGTCGGACTGGCTCACTGTCGATGGGCCGTGAGGGGACAGACCCTCTGGCACAGGGCGCGTGGGAGGCCACGGATCCCACTGGAGGGGAATTATTTTGCACCTGTGAAATGGCGTGCCGCTGGCTTGCTGACCACAGGCTTGTTGGGAGTAGCCAAGTGACGGGAGCCGCCCAAAGGCCCATCCCGAGAAACTAGCAAATAACTGAGGAACAAACTGTTACATTCATACACTGGAATATGAGGAAGCTTTAAAAACATCGATGACCTTTATATACTGACGGGGAACTAGCTCTGAGATGGCCTGGAAAAGTGAAAGGAGTGAGTCGAGGTAAACAGTTTATGCTGCCAGGTGTGCAAAATCGGGCGCTGTGTGAATATTCCTTTGCATATGTATAAAATATTCACAATACACATCTGTCCAAAACACGTAAAGCAGGAGAGACTACACTGAAGGAAGACTTTTCCCAATACAGCTTTTTATGCCTTATCTTCGAACTATGTGCACGTCTTGCATTTTCCAAAATGTGATTTTTTTAAATGCCCTGGAGAGACAGGAGGCACGCTTCCCTCCGCAGGGCGTTAGCGCTGACGTGCGCGCACGGGCGTTTGCCGCGGGGAGAGCCGGGACCGGGTGGAGAAAGGCGGGGGAGATTGTGTAACACGGACTTCCGGTAGTTCTGCAAAATTACAATTTTTTAATTACATCTTAGAGATGGAGGAGCTTGAGGTTTTCCAACTGACATCCCCCCATTTTATAGACACGGAGGCTCAGCAAACACGCGGGCAGTGTTTGCAGCCGCCGACCTCGGCGGGCGTCGTCCTGGCAGAGCCGCCACGCCCAGCTGCAGGGAAGGGCGACGCGCAGCAAGCTGGGGGACATGGAGCGTTGTCAGGCTCTGGGGGAACTGGAAAGGAGTGGGAAGAGAAGTAACGTCCTTCACTCCCTGGTGGTCCGAAGCTCGTTCCTCTCTGCTGCTCCCTTTGCTTCTGCCTCCAGCTTTTCTGGACGCAGCTCTGTAAGCTGATTGGACACGCCCCTGGGAGGAGCCCTCACCCCTCTGTGCGCCGATTCGATGCGACTCCCGCCACGGGCTGCGTGCGGTGCCCGGGTGGACCGCGCAGAGGTTAGGACCTGGGTCGGGTGAGGTTGGGTGGGCCCTTGTCCCCGATGCGGGCGGATGCGTCCACACGGAGGATCCTTGGGTCTGTCCCAGTGCAAGTGCACGTCCCCTGCGTGTGGCAGCCAGGCAGTCTCGCCCAGGCGTGGGCAGTGCGGAAGCCCAGTCTTTCAGAGCACGGAGACCACGTGCAGTGTGGCTGGCGTCTCATTTCAGGTGAGAACCTCTGTCTCTTGAAGGGGTTCACTGCGTTAAGTCAGAGCAGGCGGGAGCAAGCAAGGCATTTAAGCGAACTTTCAGGGCTCTGGGCTGCAGTGTACGAGTCGCCCTCTTCTGCCATGACTGCATTGGCCTCTGTGGCTTTTCTGTGTTTGCGACTGTGTTGCTCACCAGGGAAAGTTTCCGCGATGGGTGGAGGGTCGGGAGCCAGGGCGGTGGCGGCTGCAGCCAGTGCGGACTCTGCCCGGACCCCCCACGCCCACCAGGGGAGCTACCAGTCGGCAGGCGCAATCGGAGACTCAGATGACCTTCTGAGAGAAAACAAATATGAAATAAAAATGCCTCTGCTTCCGCTTAGAGCAACACTAAAAAATGTTACATGTGGCAACAGAGCTTGGACAATGTCTTTTTTCCTGCTTAGGGGTTCCTTCTTAACGACAAAGGAAGGACCGTGTAGCCTTTAAATTATGTGCATCACTCCTTGGCCTGGCTTCATTCACATCCTTAAATCCTTTGGTGAGTTGTCAGTTACATGTGCAGAATAGACAGGTGTGTTCTCCAACCAATGACTGACCTTGGGCTGCTTCCGTTTAGATAGTTAATTCCTTATTTGTGATACTGTAGAAATACAGTTTTGGCCCCCAAGTGTCCATTAGGTTGGGTGGGGTGAGAACCAGCTGTCCTATGACTGTTGACCTTACCAGGGTCACTGAGAAGCCCCCTGGGCTTGTGCAGGCATGAGAAGCGTGGTCTGGTGACGCATTCCTGTGTTTGAGGACCTAATACGGTCATCGTTTTTTGTTAATGGATCTGAAGCCTCCCATGGACTTCTTAAATTAACAATGAGTTACGTGGGCAGGGACAGCGGTGTGGTGGTGATCGCTGGGGGGAGGGGAGGATAAGGGGACCAAATGGTAATGGAAGGAAATACAATAAAGATTAAATCAAAAAAAGAAGAAAACAATGAGATAATCGGAATCAATGTCATAGCTGAAAATCTGATTTCTCTGTTTACTTACCAATTATACGAAATTAAATACACACACGCCACTGAAACACAAGGACCCAGCTTCCTAGACAGTGTGTAAGACTGCCGTCTTGTTCTTAATGAGACCATTGATTATTTGATGGAGCCCATCACTTTACTGATCACTAGAAAGGGAGACTTTTTTTTAAGCCTTCATAAAATTCAACTGTTTCTTATTTATACTTTTTAAAATGCACAATGTTTGCAACCTCTTTTTTTCCAAAATTGATTTAATAAGTAAGAAAAAGACAGCATGGGAGGAAGCAACCAAATATGCACCCACTAAAAAGCAGCTAATATCAAGTGCAACGCAGTAATTTTGTTCCTTGTCTGAGCCGTGGGGCAGTAGGTAACAAAGTAATAGAGTATTTTTTAAAATTTAATACACATTTATTTTGCAATAATAGAATTACCAATGGGGGTAAAGAATGAGCATTTATTAAATGTTTATATACACCAGTCATACATAATGTCTTCTTAAATCATTATAGCATTCCTGAAAATAGACAAGCGTATTCCCATGTTTTAATGGGGAGACCAAAATTAAATTATTTAAGGACTTGATTGACACCCCACAGTTAGGAAATGGGGAGAGCGAGCTCAGAGCACCCGGCGCCCACGTTCTTCCTGCCTCCTCATTGCCTGCAGACAGACTTTGCCTTAAGACACTGGCAATTGAATAACATAATCCAGCAACTGTTCTCTGGAGAAAAGTATGTGCTTACAGCTCCTAAAGTATATATTGAATCATTATGATATCATCTCCTAGTATGAAGGTTATCCCTTACACAGTATTTAGGGGCTTTATACTTAATTCTTGAATTTTCTTAGCAGCTTAGCCCATGTCACCAATAGCAAAGATTTGATAAGCATAAGAATGGCCTTTGATTAGAAAGCAGTTTCTCCCCGGTGGTTGAGTGATTGGTGGCCAGTCCCCACACCTGCAAAAGCACGCCCGTCTCCCTGCGCCAGGCACAGCAGCGGAGCAGGACTTAGGGGCCGAGGGTGAGGCGCACACACCTCTGTTCCCTCCTCCCCGACCCTGACCTGCTGCATGAGGGCTCCGGAGAAGGCGCCCGCATTCTGAAAAAGCTCTCCAGGGCGTTCGTGTCTGCAACGCTCTGCTTTCCAGACAGAAAAACACATCCTAGACTGAGAACGAGCAGGCGGGCTTTTGCTGGGAACACCGTCAATATTAGTGTCTGGTGAGGGACAGGGGCTTAGAGTGAAGTTGCCCCAGGGCCCCTGAGGCAAGTTCAGAGGCAGTGCTGGACGGGACAACATTGCGTGGGGGCCGAGCACACCCCGACCCCGACCCCGGCCCCTTCATGGAACCAAACCCCAGCCACGCTTAATTTGGCTCCAGAAAAAAGCCACCCTCTCTTTTCTCTCTTTTGACCTTTTACCTTCCCTCCCACCCCCACCTCATCTTGGAACAAAACCCAAGTCCTCACCTGTCTAAAGCCCTCTAAGTCCCTTGACTTGTTTTTGGTGCACTGGCCAACCTCAGGACTCTGTTATCAGAAAGAAAAATCTTTTCCTCTCCCCGCTTGGGAGGGGATCATGAATTAAACTGACAGAGGATGGGTTAACGGGAGAAAAGGGTTTATTTGTAAGCACAGGGAACCAACAAAAGACATAGGTAGTTGGGTAAATGGTTAAAGTCAGAAGCTTATACCTAAGAGGGGAAAAAGAAGGGGGTGGAGAGGGAGGAGAAATAGGTTTCTTTAGGAAAGAAATGGGTTTTTAGGAGGATAGAGATAATGCGAGTGAGTGTTTATGCAGGCGTGGGTGGCCTTTCCAACTTCAAGGCCTTGAGACGCCTCTGCCTCCTCTTCCTGGGTGTAACAGTCACCCCAAAGAGGGAATGTAGGACAGCCTTGTTTCCCAGAAGTTTCTGCTTGCGGTCAGATAGGGAGAGACATCTTCTCAGTGCTTTCCTTATCTGCTGAGTATCAAATTTCTCCAGCTTAAAATAATCTGTTTACCAACTCTGGGGTTCCAGAGAGGGTCCTCTCCACGCGCGTGGGCCCCTGGCATTCCCCAGCACGGTGGACCGTTGGTCCCCACAAACGGGGTTTCTGAGGGGCAGGGAGCATCCTGTCAGGGCGTCCCATGGACAGAGAGCCCTCACCGGGGGGCCCCATGCCTGGTGCAAAGATGATGAAAACGTGAAAATTTCACTGGTTACAGAAATCAGAGAATTCAGACTTAACTGGGAAGTCATTGAAGGCATGTAGGCAGAGAAGTAAGCTTTGCAAAACAGTGTTCATTTACCTGAGAGCAGAGGAGTGGCTGGGCTAGAAGAAGCAGAACTTTGTTATTGATCATCATCATAATGGTAAAATGAATTGTATATTATGTACATTCACTTAACCGTGTCCCCTTCACATGAAAATAATTAACATATATCTGCTCTTGGAAGCTAATAAGCAGGTTTGGGTCTGGTTAGTGCCCGGATGGGACACCCTGGGAGCACCGGGTGCTGCCGGCTTTTAGCCTACGGCCATGCCACCCTGAACACACCCGACCCCGTCTGAAAATAATTATCGTATGTAACCCTAAAAGTAGTATTGTCAGGCACCCAAAACTTTAAATAAATGATTTCTAAATTGTCAACACAGTTTTATTTGGTAGATTTAAAAAAAAAAATTATTGTATTTTTCCCCCTTACCATGTAGTCCTGTTATATACCTCTGTTCCCCTCACCCCCCATTCACCACATTTGCTGTCCATGTCCACGAGACCTTTTTCCTTTTTGCTCAGTCCCTCCATCCCCTGACCTCTGCCCCCCCGCCCCCATCCTCTCAACCGTCATCCTGCTCTCTTTCTATGAGTCTGTCTCTGTTTTCCTTGTTACTTCATTTTGTTCATTAGAGTCCACTTATAAGTGAAGTCATATGGTATTTGTCTTTCTCTGACTGGCTTATTTCACTTAACATAATGATCTCTGGCCCATCCATACCGAGGCAAAGCATAAAATTTTCTTGTTATCTTATGGCCAAGTAGTATTCCTTTGTGTAAATGTGGCACAGCCTTTTCATCCACTCACCCACCGATGGGCACCGGGGCTGCTTCCATATCCTGGCGACTGTAAATGACGCTGCGGTGAACACAGGGGTGCTGATGTTCTTTTGAATTAGTGTCGTGGGTCCCTTCGGATATAGTCCCAGAAGTGTGATCACTGGGTCAAAAGGCAGTTCCATTTTTCATTTTTTTGGCAGAGTTTTTAAATCCACAGTGTGTTCATGGCGACATGGAACCGGAAAGGTCAAGGGCCGACTCAGGGCCTCACAGCTGCGGGGGGCGGAGCCAGGACTCAGCTCAGATCCCAGTGGCAGTGACCCGTGCGTGCCAGGAGCGAGGGAGAGAGCCCAGGGGACGAGCCAGCTGGTAGACATGGTGAGGCAAATGGAAGGGAAAGGACGAGAGGGATTAGTGTTACAACTTGGTTAATTAATATTCTTACTTTTCTATTATTGATATGATAATTATCATTTTGATGAGTGCTTAGTAACTGCTTCGTGCTCGGAATAAGGAAATGAGAATAAAGCCAAGAACGATGTTAAAGGGGCCTGTTTTCCTGATTTTCTGACAGAAATTGAGTCTGAGAAGAAGTTAGTTTATGGGATAGGTGGCACCTTCAACTTAAGGCTTGTCGAGTCCATGTTAATGTGAGTGTCTTTCCTTTTCAATTGTTTGATGTTTACTTTTGAACACGTCCTATTTGCACACTACAGACACTGAGGATGCTCAGTTTTAAGCAGACACACCCCCTGCCCTTGAAGAATTCCAGGCATGCATGTACTTGATAGCTAGGGAATAATTTTAAGGCAGTTTGTAAGCAAATCCATTTCTTGAGTAGGGTTTGTATCAGGGGTCCCAAACCCGAGTCACCAAGTATTCACGCATAATCCCATGGGGGAGGAGCCGAAGGAGTAAGCCGTGTGTCCACCTCCTACCCCAACAAGCTGCACTTGGGCTACCCCAGCCCTTGGCGTGTGGACACGACGCGCTAGTGATGGAGCAGTCGCCATGGAAGAGGCCCCAGGAGGGTGCATTACCCAGCCGCCACGGAAGCCCTCCCTCCCTGGAGGAGGGCAGCCTTGTCTGATGATGCCCAGAGCCTTCTGCGTGTGGGACCAGGGCCCAGGTAGTGGGTCCGGCAGGCTGTGCCCCCCCCCCCGGCCCCCCTCTGTGGGGGCCGCCTGCTCCTCAGTAGCAGCTCAGCGGCTCCTCTCCGGGTGCTCGGCTCCTCTTCACGCTTTTGAACGCTCCAGCTAAACAAACAGAGCGTGGACTGAACACCTTCTTTCTCCCAGGTTATTTGCATTTTAAGCCCTTTATCTCTAGCTATAGATTGAAAGGCTTTGTCTCCAGTTAATAGAATTTCAGGCGATTGCTACTAGATGGAGGAGATTAGATTTGGCCCTGAGGGGCTTCTCTTTGTCCCTAAAAATCTTGCTGTTGGAGTTGTGCTACAGGCAGACCTCAGTGGGCTTTGCTCTGACACTACTCCGGAAGCCCCGCTGACCGCCCCTGTTAAATACTGTAAAATGCTCGCCTGCTGTTTTTTCGAATATGCTTCTCCATCTCCGCATTTTATTGTTGCTCTTCTGAAGACATCAGTTGGTGACTTTCCTCCCCTCTGCTCGCTTGCTCGTTTTTCTTTTCCTCTGCCTGACACATGGAGTCTTCAGGATCATCATAAACCCTGTCTTTGACATCATCAGAGCCAGTTGCATTTTCACTCATTTTTAGTTTATTGATTACATTCTATTTCCATTATATCAATTCTTTTTCAGATAGGTGGCTTCAAACCTGATTTTCCTCTTTTTGTATCATAAGTTAATGTTTCGTTTTTTAGAAACACCACGTGTCTTTTCCATTCTGAGCATCCTAAACATTCGACTTAATGTTTTTGTTAAAATTAAAAATCAGTTTAATTTTTGTAAATTCATGGTTCACATATCGACTCAATTGGTTTTCTTTCAGAGCATTAGAATCTTTTGCAAGAGTTTGAAGGTTGCTTTTTCAGCCTCGTTTTAAATGAGATTTTTAACACTTTTGCTGGTTTGACTTTCCTCTGCCTGCCCATGTGTACCCCTTTCTGCCTGTCTAGTGGTTCTGCAGTTACCTCACCTTTTCCACTAGGACTCTTGTCTTAAACCAGGTCTTTGAAGGGTGTCAGGATATATCACCCCCAAATATGCCACTTCGGTTCAAGGATTATTTTGAGTTGAAAGGAATGGAGACTCACAGATACGGGAAGAGTCCCCCCAACTCCCACCCCCTTTATCTACCTCCTAACAGGGCACCCATTTCCTGTTGTGAAGGTGTCCCTCCCCTCCCCCACCAGGAAGGGAACAGCAGCTCATCAGCAGACAGGATTCAGCACGTCAGACGAGTTTGCACAAATGGACCGTACCGTTATAACGCTATCTTCCTTATTTCTCGCCTATATTTCCTAGTTACTTCCCCATAATTTATCCTCTTGAAACTCAAACCCCCTTTCCTTAACTGAGGCAGTATATAAGCCCCAAGTCTAACCACTCCTTGGAATTTCACTTTTCTGTGACTTTCCATGCATATAAATATTAATAAAAAATTTATGCCTTTTCTCTTGCTGATCTGTCTTTTGTTAGGTTAATTCACAGGCTCCCAGACACTAGACCTAAGAGGATAGGGAAAAAGATTTCCCTTCTTGGCATCTTAATACATTTGGGGCTTCCACCTCCAGTGATCTAATGTCTGATGTGATCAGTGTCTTCGTTGCATTCACGGGTGGCTCTGCCCATGCCCTTTCCAGTCCGGGTGTTGGCACAGTTTGAGCCACATTGCCCTGGCAGGTTGGCCCTGCCTCAGGCCCCGGCTTGTGAAGGAGACCTGGTTCGAGACCCTCATGCCACTTTAGCCCCTTTACTTTCCCCAGGGTTTGATATCGGCGGCTGTCCTGCACTTCTATCTCATTTTCTGGTCCGAGGTAACCTTTATCTTACATGTGACACCATGTCTTTCCTTTCTTTTTTAAATTTAACTTCCTGTTGGCATATCCCATCTTGACCCAGAATTTCTTACAAATGCGTTTGACTGCACCTTTCAGGTCTCTCAGAGACTATTTTGGGAGCCTCTCAATCAGAAGCACGTGATTACTCAGGAAACCAAAGAAAGCCGCGTGGGTGGAGCAAATCTGGTGGTGTTAGCGACGCCCGCCCCTCCAGCCTGTATTTTCCGGTATTTTTAAAATCTGGAAGGAGGCCAGAGGCCGTTTGCTGGGCCGCCTAAGCGCCGTCCGCGTGCTTAGACTTTAGAGACCGAACGCAGATACCCCCGCAGTCGCAGTCGCGAGAGCGCCGGCTGCTCCGCCACAGCTTCGTGCGTTGCACCCCCGAGAAAGCGGTCCGCCCTCAAACTGAGCCAGAGCGCCGGCGTGAGAGAAAGCGATAATGTCCGTCCGTCTGCTAAAAATTCTGGGATCATCATTTTGACCGATGACAGTAAACGGCCATGTCAGCAAACAGCAGACCACTCCGCGCCCGTGCCGGCCGAACGTGTGAGCGTCACAGACAGCATGGGGGCCATTACCGGGCTTAGGGTTTTTCCGGTGAGAGTTAAACGTCAAAGATGAATAGCAGTGGACATGTATGACTAATATTCTAAGAGAGTTTTGTTTTTTTTTTGCATGTGGTGTGTGCTAAAGTATTTTGTTAGCTTCGTTTGCATCCAGCTTTAGAGCAAGTTTGGCAGTGCACCTGTTAATCTGTCGTGCTACGGCGGTGTCTACGTGCATTTACCATTAAAGGACGTTCCCAGGAGACAGCAAGACTGTTGCCTTGCGTAGAATAATACTGGGGGTGGTAGATAACTCTAGAACACAGGATTACATTGCTAGAATGGCACTATTTATTAAGCTATGATAACGCTAATGTTCCCCTTTGATGTATGGCATGTGCGACTTCAGCTGAACTTGTAGAGAGCCTTAAGGATGTTTCATTGAACATTTAGTATGGCAGCCAGCCAGAATACATTTAGCCTAAGCCCAGATGACGGGCTGGTAATGAGGTAGTGATTGATGACCACAGCTTCCTTATGAAAACCTGCTTGATATGCTGGGGGGAGTGCATTGCTAGCTCTTTTCATTTCGCTCCCTGTTAGACTACTTACTTTTGCAGTGGGAGCGGTTCCATGGGCTTGTGCGTAGGCACTCTTGGCATTGCTTTTAGGTTACAATGGAGCGGTGGTACGGCATTTTAGAAGTCCAGCCCTGTGGCTATATGTATGTATAATTCAAATCTCAGTTTTAAAGGGGTCTTTAAAAACCATTTAAAAAAACCGGAACTGTGTTATCCATAAAATGCTCCAGTATTCTTCCTGGAAATCTTTTTTAATGTTATGGTTTCTCTGAATTCTTTATTCCCCTACTGTAATATAAAGATCTCTCCGCAAATTTCTCTTCCCACTCTCATAACTTTTAAGTGCTGTTGACCTTAAATAGATATTTCTCTAGCACAATGGGTTTATTCAGGAACAACAAAGAATTGCAGTTTGGGACATGTGGTTCAACGGCAAAGCACATGCGAGCCAGGAGAACAGAGGAGAGGAAAGTTCTTTGATAGAGGAAAGGGGAGTTCAGAGGGGCGCTTGTAAACGGAGAGTCTATTGGAGGAAGCCAGGCATTTGAAGTGTAGTGACTTTTCATTGGCTGAGCTCTGCCAGCCTTTCATTGGCTGAGTGGTTGCCAGGGGAGGAAAAGATCCTCCTCCTTCCTGCCAGAGTAAAGTAGAAAACCGTTTAGTTTCTTCTCTTTTGGAGTAACTGAGGATGAGGGAGTGGGAGGGCATGAGAGCTCCCCCTACTGGCCCTCCCGGCTCCAATTTCCATAAGGGTTCTGTTTATTGATCTTCACAGAGCAGGCATTTGTCCAAAAGTGCAAAATTTGTTTCAAGAAAATTTCATTTTCCATTGTCCTTCCATTGTAGTGCGGTGTGTATGTGTGTCCTTTTTCCTGAATGAAACGTAGAAGAATTATTAATTTATGTCTTTTTTTGGACACGAAACTTCTTCGACTTGGTCTTGAGTAGGACATTCCATAGACGCACCCTTCATTGCTTGTCGGCCTCTGCGCGGCCCCCCGCGCTTGCACTCTCACTCCTGGTCAACGTGAGTCACGTCCCAGGCTGGCTTCACAGAAACACTAATGACTGCGAAGTGTCACTTGCTGGAATGACCGCTCTGGCTGCCGGCCGCCCCGGGACACAGTCGAGCAGGGCCCAAGGTCGACATTGCGCCCTGAGTGGATCTGGCTCGTTGAAGGGCCAGCGGCACACAGGGTTTGCTGGGGTGGGTGAGGAAAGCCAACCCCGCGTGGAGCGGGCTTGCTTGTGGCGCCCGGGACTGCCACCTTTTACCACCAGGAGACAGTTTGTGCCCCTTCGTGCCCATGTCTGCCGTTCCTTTGGGCTTGCCACGACCAGCAGATGCCACAAACTCCTGACCCCAGTCCTGTCACTGGGACGTCTCAGTAACGGTTTGAAGTGGCTGGGGGACCGTCTGGGGGATCCATCTGGGACGCCCTTAACTCTCATTAGGAGTGGGTTCAGCCAAGCGAGAACTAAATAGCGGCTCTCGGAGGCCTGTTCCGTACTTCCTTCTTGTTGTTTTCTCAGCTGCCTTTCTTTCTTCAATTATTTAAGTTATTAGAAAACCTCAGCTGAAACACGTGGAGACGGAGGCGCTCTAGTGTCCCAGTGGGGTCGGGTGCGTCTCTCGAAGCCTTTGACAATACTGCCTGCGGACAGGCTGCGTGAAGGGCAAGAAGCCGGATCGCCACCGTGACTCTGCACCCCGCTCCCATCAGACACTAACAGCCAGCCCAGCGCTGTGCCGAGCTGGGGTGCTTCCGTCCTTCTCCGGTAGAACTTACCTTTTATTAGTAAGCTGCTTGCCGCTGTTACCTCCAAACCACACTTGCTCACCCGAGATAAAGAAACTTGTTATTTACGGGGAAAAGTTTCTGGGAGCAACAACTTGACCTGAAATGAATTATTCACAGGTTTAGAAGAAAGACTTGCTAAGTCAGTGCTACAGCTGAGAAACAAACCAACACTTCCTCCGGAACAGCTTGAAGCCGACAAAGCACTAAGCTCCAGCGGCCTGGAGAAGCAGCAGTTCAGAGGCTTGTTAGCATCAGGCTGCGGGAGAGACAACTGGCAGGGGGCTCAGAGGGAGAGAGGAACCCCCGCCAAGAGGCCGGGGTGGGGGGGGGGAGGCGGCTGGAAACAGAACGACTGGGCCAGAGTGGAGAAATAGGCATGGGGAGGTGTGTAAAGGGTTTGGGGGGGCTTAGGAAATAAAACAAAAGCAAGGTGGGAAAACGAGCCACGAAATAAGCTGCACAGAAAACCTTTGGATAAAATATTTTAAAGTGTTAAGTATAGCGAAATTACACTCGCATTTCAGAGTGGTTTACGGCATATTTGTATTAGTTTACTGCGTTCTCCCGGCCCCGGGGTATAGATTTTATTATCCCTGCTTTACAGGTGAACGAGAGAATAGAGAAAATGAAAAAGACCCGCGCAAGTGGTAGTGTTGTCTAGAACCTGATTTCTAAAGCCCATTCACGGAGTTTGCGGGATGTATCGATTGAGGACAAAATTGCTAACATTTTGCATAATTTTTTGTCGTTCAAGGAGAGTAGGACACCATTGTAAATGTCAGCAGTGGTCTCTCTGGGGAGAGTCGCTTGAGGGGAGAGTCGTGGGAGGCTGTCGGCCAAGCTGACTTGGCTGCGGTTGGTGGGACAGGGCCGGCTCACGCTGCAGCGAGGGACTCCCAGTAGGACACGGCCGTGGGGCACCAGGGTGGACCAGAGGAGCTAACGCCTCTGTGCGCGGCCTCCCAGCAGTGCCTGGCAGGGGCCCAGTGCCAGCCCCCTGGGGCCAGCCTCCATGGCAGCTCCCAGAAGGCCTCCTACGCCTGAGCTCACCCCTCATGCTGTCAACTTACTTGAAACCAACCTGTGCTTCCTTCCTTTCTGGTCTCCTGTCCTCATTCCCCAGCTGATGTTTTCTGGAATCATCTCCCAAGTAAACTGCTTGCAATTGACTTCTTGTCTCAGGCTCCGCTTTGGAGAGAACCCAAACCAAGGCAGTTACAGGTAGATATAGGTGCCTAGCAGTTGTCAGATCCAGCATGTCATTTGAAGGTGGGGCTGGTAGCAGTTGTTTATTGCTTGATTGGGACCGTGCGAGAGAGAGAGAGAGAGAGAGGAGAGAAGCAGACAGAGACCGTTTTGCTGGTCTACTTCTTCATGCATTCATTGCTCAAGTCTTGTCTGTGCCCTGACCGGGGATCCAGCCTGTAACCTTGGTGGATTGTGACGATGCTCCAACCAGCTGAGCTACCCGGCCAGGCCATGTTATTATCAGCAAGATATCTAAGTGGAGCTGGATGTCCTAGAATTAACCGTTTGAGACCATTGCCACATGCATGATTACAAGGACCTAAAACAGCAGGCAAAACGTGTGTGATGCCGAAGGCACCCTCTCATTCCTAGCCGACTCTTCACATGGCACCGGAACCGTCAGCCTCTGAGCTTACTTTCTCTTTGGCTTGCGTGATCCAAGAACCCGCTGGCTGATGTCTGGGTATAGAGCACGCACGGCTCAAAAGCTTTAGTGGCGTTAAGACCAGGCCCGGGAGAGGAGGGATGAGCCCACGAATGGAGTGCGCTCTAACAGCAGACGGCCCACCTGGACCTGGAGCTGAGGGGCTTGAGAGACCAGGACAGTACTACAAGTAAACCCAGGAAGCGAGACCTCGCGCAGCTTTGGCCTCCGAAAGTGACAGTGGTTTCGAAGCTCTTCCTCTCCCTTTCACATCACATCTGGCAGTTTTCATATCCTGAGGAGTCTACGTCTAGATGTCCCTGAAATGGGGCTCCTTTTTTTTTTTTTTTCCTTCATTCCTTAGTCAAGACATCAGTCTTTTCACTCCCAGATCCTCACTCAGCTTGCAAGCTGTTCTTTCTCAGGACCGCATCCAGAGTCTTCAGCCTGGCTCGAAAGGCTCTTTGTGATTTTGCTTTCTGGAACCTAGTAGCGTTACAACTGTAACATGGGTACATACATGTGCCTTATGTATGCATGACAGGTATTATTATAATATGCTGTAGCAAAGGAATGTTGGATGCTAATCTGTTGATCATGTACCATCCTGCCAGATCATCGAGGGTGAAGAAACATTCCAAGGTACAGAGCTTGGCGAGAATGGAGTGGGCGTCCCTCAGAGCAGAGCTCTCTGTGGAAGGCGAGGTGCTGGGGAGGGGGGCTTACAAGTGGCAGGCACTGTGGCAGATGGTAACGCAAGCGTTAGGTGAGACAGTGGCGCCCAAGCCCAGCGTTGGCACGTGGAAGGCACCCAGAAACCTGAGAAAGGCTGAGCCGGAAGGTGAGTCTGGGAGAAACACCTGATGCTCGGTGAGGAGCCCCAGGCTCTCAGTCCAGAGGAGACAGGTGAGTAGGCAGGTGAGGGCCGCTCACTTCCATGGGAGTCATCGTGGGAAACTTCTAGAAGCAGCATTTACCCAGCGATTAGTGTTCATGCTTAGATGTTACAGCGCCGTCCATCCCAGAGGCTGTAAATCAAAGTAGGCAGGCTTTGGGCCCAGGTCCTAGACCTGCCGCTCAGTACGATGTTCTACCTTGGAAAGGTTTGTCGACCTGTTTACGCCCTACTTTTCATGAAACTAAAAATAATGATGTATTTCTCCGAGATGTCATGGGCATTGAATGTTAAGTCACCTAGAAAGTACCTGGCACATAATCATGTAGTTCAGAAATTATATCACCCTCCAAGTTCTTCCTTCCCGTGTCTTTTTGACAGCTATCCAGCTAACAGGGAAGAAAGGCTGTGACTTGGCCTTTCTCACCTGACAGGGGTTTTACCCTGGTGTCAGGAGCCTGTCATGTGTGGTGGGACATGCACACATCACTTCCAGGAACTACAGACGCAGTAGAAACGGGAGAGAATTGAACCCCTTTCCAGGTAGGCAGAGCTTTGGGACCACTTGGAAGCCGTTGCTCGTGTCTTCCGTCGCCTGGAGTGGCCCAGCACAGGCCCTGGGGGTCTTCGCTTCCAAATTAAATGGAGATTAAAATCGCCTGGAAGCACTTGAAGTCGCTGGATCTCTGCATGCATTTTCCCATCACTTTCATAATTGTTTTCTCATTTAAGTTATGTTGGTATCATTGACATTTAAAAATAATTACAACTTTTGACTAGAGCTTCAGACATTTTTTTTTCCTATTGGTTTGTTTCAACAACAACAAAAAAATGAATGAAGTGTTAATAAATGCAAGAGACCCGGGCTTGGCACAGTGGGACATAGGAAATCATTCGCTTAAAAAATATTTACGTATTTCCTGCTGTGCTTCAGCTTCACGGACAGAGGGACGCGGACAGAAGCAGGGGTCTCAGACCTTGCCCGTGGGCTGGTGGGTATGGCAGCCAAGTAGACAGGCTTTCCTGTCATTGATTTTTTAAGTGACCCAAATGAGATGGTGCCAGTTAGAAATCTAAATCTATTCAAAATGGGTATGGAAACACCAGCTCATAGCAGAGCATTAAGGTTAACGTCCTGCGTACCCCTGGAATCCGAGCGCCGTCCCAGGTAGTAATTCCAGAGGTTTTATATAGCTTTTCGCTTCTACTAGGAGTTTTTGCCAAACTATAAAATTAAATTTTAAAAAATGGCTGAAAGTGGTTCTCATAGCATGCAGCATTTTTTTTTTCCTATTTAGAATCCGCCATGGCAATCGCAGATGTTTGCATTTGATTTAACTTCCCCAAATCTGTTTTTCCACAGGAGAAAAAGCTGTCGAGCAGGACAGGCACAGAGGCAACTCTGAAAAAGCCGTTAAACCCACCAAATAATGTTGCCACATTTAAAATATCCATTTATGAAATTTACCTCCATATTACTGAGAAAATAAGTGAAGTTAGAAAGTTTGTGTATTTGGTAAAAATACAAATGATACCAAGACAAAGGCAGAAAACTGAAATGTTTCAAAGGGCTGAGCCACACAGCTGCCGGAGCGTGGGGGCCGTCGGCGTTACAGGGCCCAGGTCCCCACGGCAACGGGAGTTAGATTCTCTTGCATCGATTAACACATGGGCAGGGACCGAGTGTATGTAATGCCTTTGAAAGAAAAGTAAATTATTATTTCAGGATTCTCAAGTGACATTCTGAACAATTAAGTACAAAACTACACTTAATTCCAATTTCATGGAAAGTAGTTATCTTATCTTGATGTACCAAATGCTAAAGCAACTGAGTCAAACAGAACATTGTACAATATGTTATCCTGCCAACCAGGGTATACATTTTAATCATATACCAGTAGTTGTCAGCTTGATATAAGTAAGATGTTTGAATATAATTTGGTGCAAATTGTCTAAAGTAGGAATAATTTTATTAGGCATCTCAGGCAATTCTACAAGAAATGAGTTTATGTTATAACTACCTAACCAATTTGAAACCAAACAATTGCTTCCATTTTATAGAGCATTAGATTGTGTAAATTAACAATCTATATGAAATAAAATAGTAAAAGGTGGTCAAAGTATACAATCCTTATAAAAACCCAGTGATGTGCTATATTGTCCCCAGTTACAGTCTGGAGTTTGTCACACACCAAATACAGAGAAAATAAAAATAAAACAGATAAATGAAAACACCTCCATCGAGATGCGTACTCGTAGTGCCGAGCCGAGACACGCGACTCCAGCCTCTGATGTTTCCAGTCCGTCATTACTTCCTGCGGGTTGTGCCACCTTGCGATTTGATGGGGTTCGCCGACAGAGGCCACGCATTGGTCTGTGAGCCGGAAGCCCTGTGCCCTGGGCCGGGCTGGGACGCTCACGACTCAGCCCTGGTGCCAGCTGGGAAACCAGCAGCTCTGGGCCCTCTGGATTCAAACCCATTGTTCCCTGCCTGGGTTCAGAGTCTGTGTGGTCCGGACACTGCAGTGTGAGCCAACTCCAGGAAGGCTAAATGATTTTTACGAAGGCCAGCCTACAGATGTGACGGGCAGACTGGTCTGGTGTGGTCACCCTTCTTCGTTGCCTGTCATCTTGGTGAAGAGGCATTTACCTGAAGCCATTGTCCCACTGCCAGGGAATTCACTTCTGGATGGACTGCTGTCGTGTTCACGTGGCTTTCGGCCCTGGAGTCTGCGGTGTCTCAGTCTAAGGGCTCTGGCGGAGCATGTGTGGGCCTTCCACACTGAGCACTGGGCGCTTTTCTTCACACATAAGCCTCCTGTTAATATGTAGGAATCGAGTCTTTGCATCATATAGGAAAGGAAGCAGGGAAGGAGGGAAAGGGAGACAGAAAGAAGGAAAATATTTTTACAGCATTAATTTTCGATCAAATCTCTGCTTTAATAAACTTAAGAATTTTAATATTCATACTTTGGGCTTTCTGTCCATGGCATTAAAAATTGAGATGAAAGATTGTAATTATCCTGTTTAGTATTGTACAAATCATTTACCTAGGAAATTTTGTTTTTCATTTTGTATGAACCAACTCTACTTATTGTGTCATTACAGTTAATCTAAGCACTTAAGTAATTTGAGAGAATATACGGACACAGAATTATTAATATTTGTGATTCTTAGATTTATAACATTGCTGCGATTGAAAATCTTGGTTTTAACAGATCCAGGTTGTTTGTGTGAATAATTACGTGAACAATAGGTAAATATCCAAAGTTCCTGTACTGTCCCTCTGGTCTCTGAATTTTCTTCTTAGAATAACTTTCAATCTCATTATCCTAGAATTATGTTTGGATCCTTGGGTATTTAAAAAAAAAGAATATTCAATCACATATATGGGGAACCTTGCTATTATGGTGCTGAGAAAAATTGAAAAACGAACAAGTAAAAACTGCATTTACCGTTCCTTCATTGAACTAATATTTATTGAATACCTACTGTGTCCTGGGCAGAGAGAGTGCAGAGAAGGACAAAGCAGGGGCTTGTCCTTTAAAAATTCACAGACAAAAATTAAGAAACTCTGTACCCGCATATCCACTCAAATTACTTAAGTGCTTAGATTAACTGCAATGACACAATAAGTAGAGTTGGTTCATACAAAATGAAAAAAAAAAATTTCCTAGGTGAATGATTTGTACAATACTAAACAAGATAATTACAATCTTTCATCTCAATTTTTAATGCCAAGTACAGCTTAATACCGCTGTACTGAGGAAGCGAACACATCCGTGTACATGAACGTGAGAGGCAGCATGGCGGCTCTGGCCCCAGGAGTGGCTGCTCTGGAGGGCGTCACCGGCGTCCTCCCTCCTCTCCCTCCAAAACCCCTTCAGCATGGGGGGCTCCCTCTTCCAGCTGACCCCTCGCTCACCTTGACCGGCAATGCAGTGAAAACCATCGATCCCGTCGGCCTTTAGCGACTCACTGAGAAACGGCACGCGGTCCAGGTTTCCAGGCCTAGCGTCTGAGTGCCGTCCTGCGTGCGGTGACAGAAACATGCGAATGGTTCATGTGAAACAGGTGATGAGAATCGTGTTAACAGAAGATGACTAATGGTAAAGAATCTATTAAAGATGGTAGTGGCATGCCCGCTCTTTGATTTCTACGAGTGCGCTGAACAAGACATGAAATATTTTTATTCCAAAGAGTTTTTAGATAAAACTCTGTCAACTATTGACAACTGAAATTATGCTTTGATTGTGCAAATAAGCCTTACATTCGTGTACGACAAGCAAATTTGGATAATTTTTCCCAGAAGAGAATAGTGCCTGTCATAGCGAGGCTACTTGATAAACATCTGCTGAAAGGAGGGAAGGGCGGGGGAGAAAGAATGGGGGCGGGAGGAAGAATATCTGCCTGTCTTGTCTTCAACCTTTTTATTATAACATTTCACATTTTAAGGAAGCAGTGAAACCCGATTTATAACATTCACTAGATTATTCAATAAGCTTCATTAATCAATAAGAAAATGTCAAACTTAGATACAAGACTCTCAATGGAAAAGCGTCGTACCGTTTTTGTCTTGCCCTCGATTGTCCCAGTTTTTGGAGAGGTTGGTGCTCATGGCAGGGGAGCTGGAGGCTGGAGGGCGTGGCGGGGGGGTGGCGGGACCTCAACCCTGTTGCCACGGCTTCATCTGTCCTAGGGTTTCGGAAGACATTTTTCATATAATCATTAAGGCTAAACTTAAAGATATATTAAACCCAAAATTAAAGCTATAATTTGCTGCTTAGTAAATGATACATGTTTTATAACTTTACTAAGGATGCTACCTCCCTTAATTTTTGAAGACGGTAAGGTTTTTGGTGAGGTGCGTGTTAAACTGCAGAGATAATAATGTTTCTATATGTTATTAATTGTTAATGACAAACACTTGAGCTATTTCCCAGCCACGTGGCAGGAATCCCTGACACCCTTAAAGGCTCATTTTACCATTAACCCCTTCATTTGGGTAGCGTGCACAGCCACGTGTAACGTGTTAATTCTTTGTGCATTGGTGCTAATAGTGAGTATGGTGGACCCACTGGTGTGAGAGGATTAAAAGCCTCCACGTTAGGCATGCGCTGTCGTCCCTGAGAATAATCCTCGTTAGCGCGGCCTAGCGGGAACATGCGACTTGAGTTTCTGTTCATTGATCAGATGCTTCCTGTTTGATCGTGCGGAATGAAACTCCGCAGAGACAGTATCATACTGCATTAATGCGCTGGGTTTAAAAGTGCAACACAGGGCGAAGTTGGTCACATTTTACCTTTGCTCCTCTTACTACCGCTTACAGTGGGTGCAGGTTTTAAGGGGACATCCGCGGAAATAGCTCCCTAAATACTCAGTGCCACGTGCCGAATGACAGGCGAGCCGCTCGCGCGCCCCTGAGTCAGACGCCGGCGCTGGGAAGCCGTGTGCACGTCAGGCTCTGGGCGTGTTTGCTTCTGTGCGTCGGAGGCCGGGACCAGGGCGTGGGCGAAAGACCAGTGCGCTCGGGTCTTGCTCTCCCTTTTGAAAGAGGAAAGGGATGATATTTTCGCGTCTGCGTTTCTCAGTTGCTTCCATCCCCGTCCCACCCCGCCACACCCCACCTTGCTGCCACATCAGCATCGAAAATACTGCTTGATCTCTCGTCCTCACATTCGCTTTAATTGGGCCGAACCCCGGGAGTGACAGTCCCAGACTGAGTAACCGGCAGAGCTGGGCGCAGACCAGTCGGGGGCGGGGTGGGGGAGCAGTACGCCAGCTGTGGACAGCTGGTGGGTGAATGAGCTGAATGGCTGAAACTGAGCCTGGAGTGGTGGCTGGATCATCCCTAACGTGTCGGGGTGTCTTGCATGGCCACCCTGGATTCTGTCTTTTGAGAAAGCTATGGGAGTGGGAGACATGAGAGGCAGGAAAGGAGGGAGGCCATTCTACCTGGAGCAGCAGTGCCCGCTACCCGTCGTGAGGGGTTTGGACGGTTAGGGGAGCCCAGATGTGTCAGCGAACCGTCTTTGTGATAAAGCTACACTGTTTTGACTATGAACAAATCCTTCTGAAACACACAGGTGGGTATGGCTGTGTAGTATGTTAGAGGTAGACCCTCCTCGTGGACAGTAGCTGGGAATGTGAGGCTATGTGCATTACACACGCACATCGTCCAAGTCCGTCCTCAGTTAACCCATGAGTTGGGTCTCCCAAAGTTATATATAAGTTGGCATTACAGTGGTACATTTGTAGCAATTTTTTTTTTAAATCGGAGAGTCTCGTATTTTTAAGAAACCTAGAAGAAATATTTTTAGTCCCCTCAAAGCTTCCCTAAGGGTCCATGTTCAAAACGGCGCTGGCTCCCAGCTTCTCTCCCCATCCCCTGCGCCATCCACCTGGGCAGCTGGGCTCTGACTGACACAGTTGCCCGCGGCCCTGGGCAGCTTCTGCTGGAACGCACTGCACTTAGAGTCACCTCTCTGCTGATCACGTGACCAGCTCTGATACTCACCATTTTGTTGTTGTTGTTGTTTTTTAAACCATTTAAGGTGCTGATACACTCTCGGTTTCTCTCTCATGATACTCCTAAATTTAGCATGGCATTACCTATGGGGGAAACAATGAATGAAGAGTGAATGAATAGGTATTATCTTCCTAGAACAGCTCAGTAAAACTGATCAACTTTGAGTGCATGTGGAACAAGGCATGGGGTTGGCTTGGTGCACTGGGCAGGTTAAAACACTGCCGTCCTTTCATATTAATATATATTTTAGCTGCCTGATAAATATTCGTTTTAAGAGGCACAATCAATATAATTATCTGTTATTAAAATCTACATAGAGAAGCAGATTCCATTACTGATTAACTTCTGTTGGCTGAGGCAAAGTCATTGTTCTTCAAATAAAAATGCCAAAATGATCCCCGCCTTTCTGTTTTCTTCTCACAGACTTGTCAAATAAAATTTTCATGGGCTACAGTAAATACTTTAAAATCAAATGCTGACCTTCATCACCCCTGCCTGCTAAACAGCACCAACCCTGCTGTATTAGTTTTAGAACATCCAGTAATTACCACTGCCCCATCTGGACTTTTTGAACCGTGAGCCTTTTACACAGTCAATAAAAAGATCAGGCAGCCCCTGTGGAAGGAAGTCCTCTCTTTCGCTGGGTGCTGGTATTTGTATCGGAGGAAATAGGACAAAAGTATTTTTTTGCCAATCATGTTAAATCTTGTTACCTGTTATATTCCCACTTTTAAAGTCTACTATATATTTTAACTTACCTGTCTGTGTTTCCTGACCTGGTGAATGATTGGTTCACTCTTATTTCTTCTTGGACTTAAGCATAGCCCCTCTCCATCCATCCACCTGTTCGCCCACCCATCCGTTCACCCAGTTCTTCCTCCCTTCATTCACGAAGCACGTACTGACCATCCCCGGTATACAGCCAGTGTTGTCACTGGCAGTTGACATAATTCAGTTCATTTGATCCTGCCAGCAGTGTTCTGAGACAAATAGCAGCATCGTAGTTTTTCGGGTAAGTGGACCAACGCCCGGAAGTCAAACTTGCCGACATCAGAGCCTTAAGAAGCTTCGCTGCTCTTTGTTCCCTAACCCAGCCCTCGAAACAAGGGGGACCCTTCAGGGGTGCTCACTGACAAATGACTGAGCGAGTGAATAAACAGGACCCAGGAGACATTTGACGAGCCCTCACGCCCACTTCGACCCACAAAGCACCCCAGCCGCCGCTGTGTCTGCCTGGGTTCTCCTGCGCGCTCGCTGCCGAAGCCCTGCGAGGTCGCTGCTGCTGCTACCCTTGCCCCTGTTTTCCAGATGAGGGGCCTGTGGCGAAACGGCTCCTTAACGCCGCAGGGATCCCACGGCCAGAAAGGCGCCGAGCCCGGCGCTGAGCTTGGGCTCTGGCTCTGCGGCCCCGGCCCCTGGCAGCCCTGCTCGCCGCGGTGACGTCGGTGTTGCCGTGGAATGAGAAACCTCGTCTGATGGGCCGAGAAAGCCCTTTTGTAGTATTTCTAAACTTTTCAAATCACAGTGGCATGGGTTATCTTTGGAAACCCCTAGAACACCTAGTAGTCACTTACTTTAACAGTGAAATACCTGATTTTTTATTTTATAGAAGAATAAAAACATGTCTGCATGTGTGTGTAAATGCATCACTACGTACATGTCTGTGCATAAACACATAGACGGGGTGTAGTTATAGAGAGAGATGTAAAACTGACACTGACACTGGGAACGTTTTCTTTGTCGCCTCAGAGTCAGTCTGCACGCTGAAACCCCCTCAGTGCGCCAGTGTGCCTGCGTACGTGCTTCAGACGCGACTAACCAGTTTAGTAAATGATGCTTTCTTTTTTTTTTTTTTCAATGACTTAAAAATAAAGATTTTCACGTGAAGAAGTTTGGCACAAAATTATAATCTGAATAAGGACATTTGAAATAGAAAAGGTGATTCTGCCTTCAGTCATGTAGCAGCAAACCCCTTATGGAGCAAGTCTGTCCCCCGGTCAGCTGGAACGGTGGCCACAAAGGCGGCTGGCCTGTTAACCCGTTGCG
Organism: Mormoops blainvillei; assembly: GCA_004026545.1. NCBI lineage: Eukaryota > Metazoa > Chordata > Mammalia > Chiroptera > Mormoopidae > Mormoops > Mormoops blainvillei. Next base: position 36,062 of record PVJD01008420.1, read on the forward strand.
TGCACGTTTTCCAGGATTTGGCTCTATTGATGAGGACCTAGAAGCTGGGAGGGTAATGAGGAGAAATGAGAGTGGAGATGTATTCTTTCCTGCAATGCCAGTTAAATTAAACCTTTTATTCCCACTGCAGACGTACAAATCTATCGTCTCTGTCCGGATGAATCCGGGATCAGGAGTCTGCATCCTTTCATTCGTGGTCAGGAGATGAAAATTGATCACTGGCCACACCAGGGAGCCGGCCCCCAGCATCACAGCTCAATGCGGTTAACGAGGACAGCACTTAGCTTCTGTTCTCCTTAACTGTGCACTTACAAGTTACAAATAGTATCGATTCCGGGGTCACCAGAGGCTGGGGGCAGGCGGCGTGACTGGACAGCATTGCACTGTTTATAAAGGAAAAAATGATGAGCCCCGATAACAACTGGGACAGGTGTAGTTTAAATCTGACAAATGAACATTTTTACTTTTTTGAGCTGGCAAAACCCTTCATGTAGAAATAATGAATGAAAATTTGATAGTTGATTTAACATAGGTCAAAAGACTTGCAGTGAAAGAAGGAAAAATATCGCTTTAATTATTACCCTTTCATCAAGATGAATTGATGATAGGTTTGTCAGGGTAGATCCGGACTTTAGACAAATGAATAGTGCTAGATCTTTTCACAAGACATCATGTAAATTTAAGTAGGCATAGTTTACGTAAAATCATTGGAAAATGTAGCGTAGGTGGGATAACATGTGAGTAATTACCTACTAATCTTTAAAACATGTTTTTTTTCCTTTCATGTGAATAAAGCTACTGTATTAACATTCAGAAAATTTAAGGCACCACAGATCATTATATGCTAAATTTTCAAAGGCTAAGTTAAGGCTTCTTCTTTTTATTCTCTGATAATAAAGATTTCTATGCTAACCTAAGTATACATTTTAAGTGATGGAGGAAGGAACACTGAACTTAAGAGTTTTCATGGATTCAATCTGGCTTTGGCACCTCGGTTTGCTCCTCCGTAAGTGGTCATAAAGACATCTGGCCCATTGAGTTGTTATGGATCTCAGATATACAAGAAATATCTTTAAGCACTCAAAACGCTCTACAAATGTGAACTCTGAAAATATTTATCATCACTGAGCTTACATGAAGCAGAGCCTGCATTTCAGAAGGTTGGTGCTGAACAGATCTTCTGAGCTACGTCCTTCCTCTTCTTCATAAGCCATCAGATACACATTGGCAAGACAGCAAGACAGGATTACAAAGAGTCTGCGGGGTCTGTAATTTAAAGCTGGTTAGGCCGGACTGAATGGCTGGCGTCGGCCCTGCATGCGTGTTGCAGGGAGCAGAGCTCAAACAGCATAGTGTTAGAACGTGACTTTAAAAAAAATATGACAGCATTTACAATGATAAGAAATGGCCCTGAAATCATGTATCAGAGTAGAAATCACCTGTTCAGAAACTAGAAAAAAAAAATCAAAGCATTGACTGCTCAGTTTCTTAAATCAAAGATGTTCGGGATAGAATTATTTTTCATTGACTTTTAAAGAATTAATTAAATAAAATTAATTAATTTTTAAAAATTACATTTTATTGATTATGCTGTTACAGTTGTCCTGATTTTTCCCCCTTTGCGCTCCCCCCAGCACCCCTCACCCCCTCAGGCACTCCCCACACCATCGTTCATGCCCCTGGGTCATGTGTGGGTTCTTTGGCTCCTCCATTTCCCGTGCTGTACTTTACAGCCCTGTGGCTGTTCTGTAACTACCTGTGTGTACTTCTTAATCCCCTCACCTCTTCACCCATTCCCCACACCCCTCCCGTCTGGCAACTGGCAACTGACTCTCTGTAGCCATGATTCTTCTGTCTCTCTTGTTCTTCTTTGCTTAGTTTGTTTTTTTAGATTCAGCTGTTGATAGATATGTATTTTTTGCCATTTTATTGTTCATAGTTTTGATCTTCTTTTTCTTAAATAAGCCCCCTTAACGTTTCATATACTAATGGCTTGGTGACGATGAACACCTTTTGCTTTTTCTTGTCTGGGAAGCTCTTTACCTGCCCTTCAGTTCTAAATGATAGCTTTGCTGGGTAGAGCAATCTTGGCTCTAGGTCTCTGCTTTTCTTGACTTTTCAATGTTTCTTGCCAATCCCTTCTAGACTGCAAAGTTTCTTTTGAGAAATCAGCTAGCAGTCTTTCGGGAATTCCTTTGTAGGTAACTAACATCTTTTCTCTTGCTGCTTCTAAGAGTCTCTCTTTAGCTTTAACCCTTGGCCTTTTAATTATGATGTGTCTTGGAGTGGGCCCCTTTGCATCCATCTTGTTTGGGACTCTCTGTCCTTCCTAGACTTGCATATCTATTTTCTTCACCAAATTAGGGATGTTTTCCTTCATTTTTTTTTTTTTCAAATGGAGTTCCAATTTCTTGCTGTTTCTCTCCTCCTTCTGGCACCCCTACGATGTGAATGTTGGACTCTCGAAGTTGTCCCAGAGGCTGCTTACACTATCCTCATTTTTTTGGATTCTTTTTACTTCTTATTGTTCTGACTGGTTGTTTTTTGCTTCTTTATGTTCCATATCATTGATTTGATTCTCAGCTTCATCCACTCTACTGTTGTTTCCCTGTAAATTGTTCTTTATTTTAATTAGCGCATCCTTTGTTTCTGACTGGATCTTTTTTATGCTGCTGAGGTCCTCACTAAGTTCCTTGAGCATCCTTGTAAACAGTGTTTTGAATTCTGCATCTGATAGGTTGCTTATCTCCACTTTGTTTAGCTCTTTTTCTGGAGTGTTGATCTGTTCTTTCATTTGGGCCACGTTTCTTTGTCTCCTCGTTTTGGCAGCCTCCCTGTGTTTGTTTCTATGTATTAGGTAGAGTTGCTTTGACTCCCCATCTTGGTCATGTGACCTAATGTAGTAGGTGTTCTGTAGGGTCCGGTGGCACAGCCTCCCCTATCACACAAGCTGGGTACTCGAGGTATGTCTTTCATGTAGGCTGAGGGCACCTTCCTCTTGTAGTTGAACCCTGATTTCTGTTGGCAGACCAATGGGAGGGATTTACCCAGACCTGTCAGCTGCAAGGACTGGCTGTGACCACTGACCACCAACTTCCACCCTCTGTGGAGGATCAGCTATGCAGGGGCAGGGTGGTGGTGCTGCGACGTGGTCTGTAGCTGTCCACTGGGTATGCTGGCCCTGCAGTTTCCCAGGTGGTGCAGGCCAAGGGCAGCCCCCACCTGTGTTTTGCCTAGGGCCACCCTGCCTGAGCTATAAAGCAACCTGAGATGGCTGCTACTTGTGTTGAGCCTGGGTTAGCAGCTCGAAAGGCCCCAGTGGCATAGAGGGAGAAACTGAAGCGTCTGTCATTAAGGCGAGTGGAGGCCACTGTCCCTTTTCTGAACATTCCCCTTACAGAACCACAGAGCCAGCAAGCTGCTGCCGTACCTGAGGCTCCATCAACCTGGCTGACACTGGTTGACCTGCCTTGGTGATCCCCAGAGACACCACCCCAGGCCCCACCCCCCCAGGGGCCCACTCAAGCTGCTTTTCCATATGAATGGCTGGCCTGGGCTCGTGCTTCACAGCTTCCTAAATCCTCTCAAACAAACAGCAGCCGACCTCAGGCTGCCCAGGCCCCGCACTAGCAGCAGCCAGCCTAGATTCACAGTTTTTCGCTGACTTTTAAAAGGTTGAGATTTTCATCGGTCTTGTCAAGATATGTGCTCTATATACTATGGTTGGAGTGGTTCAGGTGCTTTTGAATATAATTTCATTTTTTCTTGTGCATATATTGTATATCTCATAGGGAATTTAAATAATTCCTGACCAACTCAGAGTTTCGGTGTCATCTCCCTGATAATTCCACCATCCACTGTTACCACAGTTCCTTAAACTAGTAGTGCAAAAAGACAAGGGGAGATTGTCTATGCAGTGGGCTCTGATTGTAATGAAATTATTTTCAGTTATTTTTAATTAACTCGCATGCCTGTATCACACTTGATGGTTCAAGAGTTCTTGAAACAGCTCAGGGGAGAAAGTGCTGAAGAGGAAACTGAGGCAGGCTGACACCTAGGGGGGCAGGCTGACAGTAGGTGATGGGACAGAGAGCAAACCCAGGTGTGGGCCTGCCTCTCTCCTGTCTGGAGACGTTGTTGGGCTTTGCTCTCAGAGGTCAGAAAATGTATTGCAGGGTTACCCGCACAGGAATATGCTCTATCGTGGGCGCTCCAGACCTCATAGACATAGAATAAAACCTCCCTAATCCAAAGGCCCAGTTTTGACCAAAATCATGGAGTGTGAGAGAAGCCTTTCTAAAGGTTGTTTTTAATCAAACAAATATGATACAAGCTAAGTTATATCCATTTTGTATCATCTACTCAGAATTTAATTAATGTGGAGTTGCTGCTAGTGATTAATTCCTCTTAGGAAAGCGCTCCAGGGTGAACATAGTCTCCCTGAGCACCGGCTCCTGGTAGGGCGGGTGACACACTCCCCCGACAAAGTCTCCCTGTCCCTGCTTCAGCCGGCACTGCCGCAGGAATCCTCCTCTGATTTGCCTCATTTGAATCGATTTTCATAGTTACCGTCTTTGGCTTTGTTTCGTTGTTTTGTTTCTCTTTAGAGTCTGTCCTATAAATCTCCTTTAGCTATATGGTTTCTAAAATTAATTGTAGTTCCTTGTACTATACCTAAAATTCAAGAAGGCTGAGCCATAAAATCAAAAGTATCTCTGAATCCTTGTTCCTTGATGCTTTATCGTGTGCACGGTTATACACCGGATATATATTTTTTAAAATTTTGCCTCCGTTTTGCTTCTGCAGGCGAGAAAGTCTGAATTCCTGCCTCTCTTATCTTGGCTTCCCGCTGGCCATCCCACTGACCAGCCTCTCAGCGCCCACCCTCTCTCCCTTCTGTTGAACGTCGCAGGCTGTGTCGGGCTCCGTCCCCGGCCGCCTTTTCTGTGGGCTGTGGACACACTCTCTGGGATAGTTTCCAAACCTGTTTGTCCAGACCGGATTTCCCTCACGAGCTTCAGACTTGAATGTTTGTTACCTACAGGACATCTCCCTTGGGTGTCCCACACGCCATTAAATATGTCCCCAGTGGAACAGCATTGTCCCCAGGCTATGCTCTTCCTCTGCCATTGTGCGCCACGGTCAGGCTCCGTGGAGGTGCCCACCGAAATGGAAAAGGACCACTCAGCTTCAGCCATGCCTTTCCCGCTGTTCCCTACAGCCATTGGGTACCCAGTCCTATGACATTAGCTGCGAAATAGCTAAAGACATGTCTTTATCCTCGTGTACCCCACTCTCAGTGTTGCAGTGAGTCCCATTTTCCCCATTCAAGTTCCCACAGCAGGGGAAGAAAACAGAAATGTCCTAGGAAATCTAGGGACGCAGTTTCAAATGCTAGGTACAGAATTTCTTTGAAGCACATTTTACATTTCACCTGAAGTCTGCACTGCATTCCCCAGGATTGTCCTATCTGTAATTTAAATGACTTATCTTTGGGTGAATGTGTTGCCTGGGGGGCAAACTGTGCTTATGCAAAGGCTGTAGAGACGCCCCCGAGGCCCTGTGAGTGGGGGTCGCCAGTGTTCCAGGTCGAGAAGCACAGGTGAGTGTTCCTTGCTCACCTGAGTTCACAAAGCACCCCTGCCGTGATCGCCTGCCTTCCTCCACACAGCCTGCTGGTCGGCACTGCACACTTCCACCGGCTCATCCTCGTCACTGCCCCAGCTGATGGCATCATTTCCCTGCAGTGCCTCCTCAGTGTAATTCACACTCTGGCCGGTGAGTCACCTGGCTCCTTACAACCTGGGGCCTGCCTACCTGCCCGATTTCAAATTTTGCTACTTCCTGTCCCCTCCCCTGTGCTCCCCTGATCACACCCTGGTTGCGCTTGATTGAATGCTGACCCCATCCCCTCTTTGCTTCTACCCCTGGAAACTCATCTTGAGTGAGGTTGTCCCCAGTCCAGGTGACGTGTGCTTGGGGAGTGTCTGCGCCTGTGCATCACAGAACTGACGGCTTTTTCTAACTTGCTGATTACGTGTCTTGGTAGCCAGGCAGGTATCTGTGTATCCCCAGTACTTAATATGTTAACCAGCACATCGCAGGCACTCAATAAATATGAAGGAATAATTCGTTAAATAAAGTAAACATCTAAGATTTCTACTTCCAACCGGTCTTCATCATAATTTAAAAATCACAGCTGGTATCCAGATCTGAAAGTTGAACACGGTAGACTGTATTTTTGTTTGGCGTTTTATATAATGAAATTTCAGGACTAGATATATAACGAATATACATTGAACCTGCCAATTTTTTTATAGTTAGTTGTTATATTTAAGGAAATTTTAAGTGGCACTAAGTTTAAATAAATTATCTGTAGGGTTTTTTTTATTGTTATGGTTGTTATGGTGTTTTATAGTAAAATCATGTTAAATATCAAGGAAGGTACAGCGTAAAAATAATAGGATTTTTAAAAACTTGACATACATAAAAAAACAATTTATTAGCATTTGTCCTATGCCAGTCAGTGTGCTAAGCAATTATCATATTATTGAGATATATTATCTCAGTCAATCTCTCTGCAAGGCAGGTTTTATAGATAAGGAAAATGAAACTTAAAATTTAAATAACTGATTATGCAAGGTTACGTAGTGAAATGAACACAGCTATGTCTGATGTCAAAACTATCACTTTCCCTTACACCAGGACTAATGTACTTACAGATTCTTATATAAACTAGCATTTATTCTCGGTGTAGTGATCGACAGGTGTGGATAACTTCATTGCGTTTGGCATTTGTGACCACACTCTGGGAACCTAGAATGGCCTTCGGATAAATGAACGGTTCACTGTGATTGATTTCATCTTGGCGAACGTGACTCTTTAACCTCTTGTGAGTCACAGGCTCCTTACGGAACATAATGACAAGTGTAAACCCTCTGCACACATTCACAGTAAAATGCACACACAAAGATTTTTTTTTTTTTTTTATTGTAAGGTTCCTCAGAAAAACCCAGGTTAGGTTCACACTCTGCTTCTAGGTGATCTACCTGTTCATGGATGAACAAACAGGTTCAAGAAGATCGATCACTTGTTTCGAAATTGTTGACCATGTCTGTCCATCATGAATGTCTGTTGGAAAGTGATTACTTTGTGGGATTTTCTAAATTCCTTGAAAAATATTCTATCGGTTGGCCAAAAGTTTCATTTAGTTTTTTCTGTAAAATAAAAGACACACTTTTCATTTTCACTAATAACTTTATTGATTTGGATATTTTGAGTATGTAGGCTGTCTCCTGCATGGTGTAACACTGATTGTTCTCAATAAATGTCTCGATTTGATCGCAGTCAGCTTGAACTGGTCTACCAGGCTGTGGAGTATCGTCCAGTGAGAAACCCCCAGCACGAATGTTCGCCAACCACTTTTGATATGTTTAGTCACAGCACTTTTCTGCTGGGCAAACCATTTTTTGCATTTCTGTTGCATTTTTACCTTTCTTGAAATAATAAAGCGTAATATGCCAAAAATGTTGCATATTTTCTTCCATCTTCAATATAAAATAGTTGCACAAAAATTGACCACTTTTGATGTTTTTTTAACTGCTCTCTGATATGACAGCTGTCACAATATAGCCTAACAAAATTGTTTCGAATGAAGTTACAGACAACTAAGTGCTACTAGAGCCATCGTACAGGAAAACTAAACGAACTTTTTGGCCAAGCCAATAATTTCAAGACTCACACTCAGCAACAAGTCGGTAATGTTAAATACAGTTGAAGGAAATAATTTAGTTTTATGATATCATAATATTTTTCGAAAAAATCTGTTAAGTATTTTCTTGTGAAGTTTATAAAATTTTAGCCGTGATGTAGATTAAGATAAATTTGCATAGAAATGTATGCAAATGTATCACTTGAGTATAAGAGGAAAATGCATAGTTAAAATGACATGACACTGAGTTGTGAATATCATTGCAAGATGGAAGAACTCAATGGGAGCATAACCAGTATCCATGATTATGAATTGCTTTTTCTACCTGTAAAATTAAGCAGTTACAACGATATAGAGCTGTATTATGCTTACTTGTCCCAATACAAGTCCTTTAAAGAAATGCCTTTTTGTAACACTTTTATTGTTAAAGATGAGGAAACAGAGGTTTAAAGCCTAGTGACTGGACATGAACTTGTGGCCAGTGGCTGGCAAGGAACAGCAGGCGCCCGGCGGAGGTCTTCCCGCTCTGAGCCCGGCAGCTCCACGGTGCCCCCCAGATGTGCCCGCGGAGGAGTGCATGGTGAAGACAAGCTGTAGCAGCCAGCGGGTCACCACAGACCTTTGGGGCCCGGTCTTTTTTTTATTTTAACTGTCTCACTGTGCAGCACTCTGAAGGCCAGAGCCGACATGAGCAATTCAAAATGACACTTACCTTTCATTTCAGGTTTAATCCGTGGCCCTAACTCTTGCACGGTGTTTCCCCTCTTTGCATTCCAAGCTAAGATTAGCTCGGCTTTAAAGGAGACAGTTTAAGTGCATTATCCAAATGCATGTTACGTTAAAAATCGTTGCGTGAAATTTTCTATGTACAGAATACTTTAGCTTGAAATATGGTCATAAAATTCACTGGGGCAATTACAAATAAAGAGTTCGCCAGTGCCTGCATTTAAGAATGTATTTGAATAAGAAATGTAGAAGTACAAATTTTTAAAATGCCTTTGAGAAAGTAACTAATACAATACAATGAGTGCGTGGCACATTTACCGGTGAGTAGCACATTAGCGGTACTTCTGAGGTTATTTTTTAAGGACCTCCCCCACGCACCAAGCGTGCGTTCACGGTGGCAGCGTGACGGCTCTTCCCCGCCGTGCAGTTCACTGGAGCGTGTTTTTAGGCGGCTGGGTGAGCGGTTTTTCCGTTATGTATGTCGATGGAGATAAGTGTTTTAATTACTTTTTTAATGTCTGTGCTTTTGTATTTTTCTCTTCCCTTCCCTTTTATTTCCTGCTGTTGAGATTACTGCCTCATCTCCACAGCAGGTGGTTGTTGCAAATTTGTTTTCTTTGTAGGCCTGGTAGATTTATTTTGTAATATAACTGTTCCTTTTTAGTATTTTATTATTAATGATTTCTTTACTTTGGAGTATAGTATACTTACATAGTCCTAAATAGTAATTTCCTAACACCATCTAAGAATTCTAGTCATTAAGAAAAAACCTTTGCCTGAGGCTTATTGTTTGATTTTTTTTTTTTTTTTTGCTTCACAATGTGAGGATTAAAATTTAAGGAAATTGTTTTATAGCAAAAGCCAAATGAAAATAAGAAACAGAGAAAAGCGAAGGGAAGGGAACAAAGAAAAAAGACCCAAGAGGTAAATCATACTTTTAATAAATAATACCAAACACCAAAGGGATAGGTAGAATTTTGTGATGATAATAGTAAATTACATCAATATATCTTTTCTAGAAGAGGGATTTAACAAGATCGTATGTTCATATTAAAATTAAATTTTAATTATTGAAATAACTTCTAATTATGAGAATATTGGAACATCACAAAAGTGTAAAGAAAAATACTTTTTTTGTCCAAGATTTTGTCATTTTGGTTGTTTTACATGCCTTTTACATAGAAAGAACAATAGATAGGATGGTTCCAAGTATAGAAATTATTTGTCAGGAGAGTAAACTACACTCAGGAATATTGTGCCCATCTTGGAATCCTTGGGCATTATTTTATTAATTAAAATAAAGTTTCTATATTTTCTCCAAATGTGGAAAGGAAGTAAAAGCTATAAAACCAAAAAGGATCAGTGAATCATATTCTCATTTTGTTCTATGAAATTGCTGGATATTTTATGACAGATAAACAAATTCTCCAAAATTTTAACTACTTCGATTCAGTTCATTTCATCTGTCACCCTTGTTCATACACTGCATTCCCAATATGGTTTTGTTTTTCTCACCTGTACACACTCTAAACTAAAGCCTGGTCTTAGGTTCTAATGTAAAGTTACATGAACCAGTCTCGTTGGTATATGATAGAATGTGTGCATATTTTGTACGTGAAGTTATAAAAGTGAACTGAAATGCATTTTTAACTCTGTAGAAAGTATCGTCTTTGGTTATTTTATTCCCTCCCTCGATGCTTTTTAAAACAGTTTAATTGTTTACAAATTAAATACACAAAGAAGACCTTATTTCAGCACCTGTCAGATTTTCAAAAGTGCGCGAGTGCTCAGTCTTCCTCTTGGCTTTGGACTTCATTATTGCACAATTCTGTACAGAAAAACACCTTAAGTAACGGAAAAAGCTGTGATTTGAGATGGCGACTCCATTCATGGCATTTTTATCGCGTTACGCTCTCGCCGATCGTGTGACACCCGCCATTAAGGCACGCGGTCACATCGAGAGGGAGTAGACCGCCGTTCCACGGAACAGACGTTTCATGGGGATTTGAAAAATCAATGCAGTGAATGCGGTTGCGATGCATGGTGATCTGATTCCGCGTGTGCTAATATCAAATCACTCCGTTCCTCCTGAGTCGGGCCTGAGCACTCCGGGCTGCGTGTGTTTACAGCGGTGCGCTGGCGGGGGAGACGGGGAGTTTTATTGAGAAAAGCAGCACAATAGGGCAGCATTGATCGGTTCTCTTTCTGGTCAATATATAGATCCTAGAATTATAACCCGTATGGCACTGTTGTCCCTTGGAAATAAGCTATAAATCTTTTGAGTCGTGTAAGTGGTCTTTAAGTGACAGAGGAAAAACTTTATAATTCATTGTGGCATTGTGGATTGCTTAGCCTGTGAAAAGAGCATTTTACTTCTGTATTGCAATCCCAAGTGTTCGGGCTTGATATAGGAAAAGTTTACCTTTTCTAATAGGTATTAATTGCATGCCTCTATTAATAGGCACGTATACTTTATTTCATACCTCCATTTACACATCATATATACCTGCATTGGAATGGCTTCTCAGGATTAATTGCACTATCTTTTGTCTTCGAAAGTGTTCATTGTGAATCTTTTTATCATGTGAGTAGTCTTTATTTTCTGTAGCTTTTATATTTTGCCCAAGACAGCAATGACGACTTACATTTGAGTGTTGTTTTAGGTTTGCCAGACTGTTTTTATGTGCAGACAGGGCCGTCTTCTTTCCAAAATCAAGGACTTTGAGCATCACAGTATTAGGTAATTTCACCCAAGTTCAGCTAGAAAGGGGAAATAATGGGACAATCACCTGGTTCTCCAGACTCCTGGACGGGTTCTTTATGAAGCAAGGTGTTACTCTCCTCCAGTTCGAATGGCACAGGGCACAGGAGAGGGTCTTGATCTTGCTGCCTCCCTGGGTTTGAGGTCTGTGTGGCTGAGGCCATGGTGTTCTGCAGAATGAGTGAGGTTAGAGTACCCTGGTTCGGACCCTCCCTTCTGGTCAAGCCAAAGATGCTAAGTTTCATGGGCTCCTCTGCCCAACACTGACAACTTAACTGTGTGATAATATCAATTGTGTCTGTCGTGAGTTAGAGGCATGTTTAATTTACGTCTCTCCAAATGAGTCATTTCATTAAATCAAACCAAGGCACTTTTAGGGAGAGGATGCCAGTGAAAGGAAACACGTACTTTACACCTATGCAAAGAGCCGCCCACATGCTGCCCTCCTTTTATTCTCTTACCGTAACACCACCGCGGTGAGGCTGCTGTGCTCAGAGAGTGACTGACACGCCCAAGGTCGAGATGGCTGGAAGCCCCAGAATCGGAATTTTAGTGCAGAGTGTCCCACCACAGAGGTATTATTCTTATTAATATATTCTTGTTTACAGATAGTTATAGCAATAAGTCAGTTGGCATGAGGCTGTTTTTAAAAGATTAAATAAACAAGAATAAAGAAAAACAACGGCCCCATGGGGTCGTTTCTGTGGCAAAGACATGGACACATAGCTGTGGTATGTGGCCTGGTGTCCCTCTGTGGGCGTGCCTGATGTGTCTCTCTTTTTCTGCAATTTGAACGTTCCTCCACGTGTACCGCCGTCCCAAGACCAGGCCCCGGGCGTCAGGACTGAGCGCGTGGCGTGCTTTCTTCTCGGAGGAGGAAACGAGATTTCAGAGGCAGACGTCCTTGGCAACGGGAGAAACACAGGACGTTTGCCACCGGCTGCATTTGGCTGTGCTCCGCCGGCAGACTGGAGAGTAGTGTCCCATCAGGGCATTGTGTCTCCTAACGTCTTGTTATGGCAAAAGCACCGGTGTGAAACATGGAGAACAGATAGACCTGTAGAAGGAATTAGTGCCTCAGAGCCCCTCCCCTTCCTGTGGGCCACGGGCCTTGGCCAGGAGCCCAAGGCCAGCCCTCGCGTGGGGTGCCGTCTCCTCCACTTCTGTGGGCTTTGTGAGGTCGTCTCCAGGGACAGGTCTGTGTGATCCCTGTCCTTCCCAGGAAGGCTTAGCTGCCATTCACGTGGGTGTCTTTAGGAACTGGAGGCATCGCACAACCGCTTACTCAATGTAGTGAACTCAGCGAGTGACCCAGTAAAGTAACAGGCGGACCTTACGGCATCTGAGCGATTCCTCAACACGACCTCCCACAGCCGCAGCGGCGCAGCCTTAAAAGCTCGTTCCTCCTCTGTGACTGACGAGACGTAGCGCGAACCAGAATGTTTAATACCTCGTTGATGTTAATTGGAGCGTGCACAACTGAACATGAGTGGGAAGAGTTTGTGGTGCACACTGCGGGGACTGATCCTGTAGCTGCTCCAGAGAGGGGAGGCGCCGTGGAAGCAAAGCAGAGATCCATATTTCCACGAGTGTCAAATACTGGAAAGTACCTAGCAGATCACCAAGGGGGACGCACTTAAGAAGGAAAACATTTCAGAAAGGGCTCGTGCTAAGAGAGAATAATCACAAAGCAGAGACAGGGCCGATGGAAGCCGCCAACCTTCTGTCTGCCTCTGTCGACGGCGGGGGGGTGGGGGGGGGCCGGGCGGCACAGTCTGGGTTGTACGTGTGTGCCCGCAGCCTCATGGCAAAACTTAGCACTGGACGTGGAATGACTAATTTAGATAGCACTGGTTGTGTAACACCCCATTATGACAGGGCTCCGTCGTGACTTACACATCAGAAGGGCGGCATTTTGAAACTGAAGCGTAGATTCCACAGACGGACTGTCCAGCTTAGAAACTGGCATTGCTGCTTCCCTGGTCCGTGAGCTTTGGCAGAGTGCCTTAATCTTTGTGTGCCTCAGTTTCCTCGTATCTAAAATGTGGGTCAGGATATGAATTGTCTTACAGAGTCACTTTGAGAATTCCATGAATTCCTGTGTTAAAAAATCACCTATCTATCATGCATTTGGAACAATGCCTATCATATAAGTAGACAGTAAATGTTAAATTGGATTTCCTGTCCTGTAAGCAGGGCTTTATCTCTCTTTTTGGAAACTTGAACATGATCATTTTCAGTAGTTCTTCAGGAAGTATCCCTTTGAATGAATACCGAAGCCTTCAGTGACTGTCGTAGGGGAACAATGAAACTACCAGGATTTCTTAAAGATGAAGAATAACTACATCCATGCTGAGCTGCTGTGTTTGTCGAATCTTTGTCATCTCCTCTTTCTCCATAAACCCCCTCCTCCTAACCGAAGGGTGGGTTGGAAAGTCACTTTGGTGTCATTTGGGCATTGCCCTGGTATAGGTGCACACCTTGGCCATCAACACGCCGCTTGCACTTGGGGAGACCTTCTGTTGGTAGGGGGGTGTTTGCAAGTTTCATCGTCTTTCATTTCCCACTCACGGAGGTTTCGTTCTTCTTTGTACACTTTAAATTTGCCAGAGTTTAATACTCGATTCTAATTTAAGCTTTATTCTTTCCTTGATGGAAGATGTCAAATTTGAAAAAATCAGTAAGCTATAGAATAAATAAGCCTGTCTTAACCTTAATAGCTAATGCTTATTGAGCACTCGCTATGCGCCTGATTTCAATGCTGTATAAATATACGCAGCTATGGATAGATAGGTATAGATTTCAGTATTATCAGAGAGATGAAGGAACTGTACCCATCAGGAGATATATATGTATGTTAATGTGTGATTTGTTTATGTATTTTATATAATTATTTATGTAACTTTATACTTATATATAAGCTTTATACGTTTTATATCTATATATCTATATATCTATGATTTATTTCAAGGCATTAGCTTATGCAGTTGTGAGAGCTGGCAAGTCTAAAGCCCGCAGCTCGGGCCTGAGACAGACAGACAGAGTTTCTCCTCCCGTGGGGGAACCTCAGCTTCGCTCTTGGGACCCACCCAGCTGCCGAGGCCGCTCCCTTTCTTTAGTCGACCGGTCTTAGGTGTTGCCCACGCCTGTAAAGCGCCGTCACAGCACGCCTAGGTCAGTGTTCGGGCAGCGGGTCTGATGCTGGAGCCCAGCCACATACACATGCACTGACGTGTCACGGGGACTTACGCAGGTCACAGAGCAGGCAGCTGGGAGGGAAGACTCGCCAATGTCCGCCCAGTGGTGAAGGCCCTGCCCCTAATCACCCACAGCCCCACGGTCGGCAGGACACAGGGCTCTTCGACCAGCTCCGCAGCATCTCCAGAGTCTGTGGGACGAGCTGCAGACGCACGGTCCCAGGGCCTGAGGGATGGCCTGTTGCCAAGTGGGGGAGAAGGGCTCCCAGACCTGGGGATCTGAGTGTGCGGGACCTGGCGTGCGGCTCCGGGGGCTGCAAGGATCCCCCAGTCATAGTGGTGTGTCCAGGCACTGGCTCATTTCCCTCTCCTAAGCCAACCTGCAAAGGTCAGGACACCTAGCCGGTGCCCCCGAACACTTATGGGGACGATCGGACCTGGCACATGTTGAAAGTTCATTGCCGTGGTGAATGCAGAGGGCAGGGAAGCACAGGAAACAGAGGGATCCTCTCAGGGTCTTAATTCAGGTGAGAACGCGAACATTGCAATTTTGCCCAAGCTGCGTTCTTGTGAAATGACCCTTGCAGAAGAGGCAGGTTGCGTCTGAGGGTCTGGTGGGGTGTGTGGTAGGAATGCCGGCGTTTCTTCGGATCAGCCACCCTCGTGGGGTTCTGCGTCGTTGGCACTGGGGTGCCACCCCCTCTGCCAGGGCACTGGTGGGTGGAGGCAAAGCTCGGTTAGACAGCAGTGAGGGCAGAATGCCAGGTTCCATCGCCAGCCAGGGTGGACCTCTCGCCTGCCACTTACACTCTCTTGCTTTGGTCTGT
The DNA here is from genome assembly GCA_004026545.1 of Mormoops blainvillei. Lineage (NCBI taxonomy): Eukaryota > Metazoa > Chordata > Mammalia > Chiroptera > Mormoopidae > Mormoops > Mormoops blainvillei. The sequence goes on from PVJD01008420.1 coordinate 51,284, forward strand.
TGGGAAGGTTTCTGCTTATCCTGTCACCTCGATTTGCATAGCACTTCACGTCAGCTTTCTTGTTCGTATATGGTTTCTTAACAGGAAAATGAAGAGCTATTGCACAAAGCATGTGTTATTTCATAGGATGGGACTATAAGAAGGGAGACAATTCCTTATCCAAATCTTAATTCATAGGGTAATGTATGTAAATGTTGGTTTGACTAATCAAGTGTAGCTTAAACTACAATAATTTTTTTAAAAACAGCTTTCAAGAAACTTTGCATTGTCATTCAAGTTTTCGAGTACTTGTTTCAGGTATTTCTAGGTAACTGTAACCACCCCTATCCCAGACTTTCTAAAAGAATTATATAAATAAGCACACATTTATGTAATAGTTTCCATGTTATAAATATACCCAAAGAATATCCCTCTCTGTCAGAAAATGAAGTAGTAGTCTTATCCCCATCTCATTTATAAAGAAGCCAAGGCAAAGGCAAGTCAAGTGACTTGCTTAACCTTCCTAGAAAACTAAGATAATTTAAACACCGAACGATCTTAAAATAATCTGTAAGGAAAGGGCCGAACCTTCTGAGGAGAGGAGATGGAAGGGGAGCTGGACAGAGAAGAAAAATGTTGATTTAATGCGAAGGGACAGCAAAGGTTTACTGCTGGTTACACACTCAGTCCACAGACTCCATCAGCATTCAGATTGGATAGGGCGACGGCCTTACCTCATGGGAAAACGTCATCCTCGGGCCGCACTTCTTACTCTGTGCGCCCACAGGCCACTGCCCGTCCCCCTCTGTTTCAGTATAAAATTAACTCGTACCTCTCTACAGTGACCCACTGGTAGAGTAGAAGGAGTTTGGGACCGTAAATAAAATGAAACTAGAAACTTCTCCCCATCCCTACGGAACCGAGATGAATTAAGTCTGCTTTACTGCAGTGAGGTGATTGGTATTGGATTTGCTTTGTTTATACTTTGAAAAAAAAATTAAGTCTGCTATTCATTTTCTTTTCAAAATTTTCTCAATTATTTCCTAATTATATCATTGTTATGTGTATGTTGTAGAAAATTTGGAAAAGGAGAACATAAGGAAAAAAGTAAAATACTGTGTATATGATCCCAGCCCCAGAAGGGATCACTGTTCAGATTACAGAGTTGTGGTGTGTTTTCTTTTACGACCACTTGACTCATAGGAGACAGAGTTTTGTCCCCTGTCAGCTCAGTTAGCACTGTGTTTGGACTACAGTCCAGTACCACACTGTTCAAATATTTGTTTCCATGGCTGCACGTTGTTCTGTTGTCTTTTTAAAACCAAGACTCATTTATTCATTCTGCTGGCACGTTGGTATTCCTCCATCCTATTTTTTTGTCTCTATTTTTAAAAAAATTTTTTGCATTAACCATTTTTGCATATTAAATCTTTCTTTGCATGTCTTACTGTTTCCTTAGGATAAATTCAAAACTGTTTTCTAGAAATTGAGCACAAACCTGCGTGTGTATCAAAGGACTATAACAGGCCCATCTCTACCCTTGCCACGCGGTCTGATTTTCTTAAACCTTTTACGTATTAGAAGGGGGGAAAGCATGTCTTACTGTCTTAATTCATAGTTCTTAAATTACTGGTGTAATTTAAGATTTTTGGTGCTTATAAGGTATTTGTATTGAAATTTTCTTGACAGTTTTATTGTTTTTTTATTTATGCCTCTATTGAAAAGCTAATGTTTCTTCTTGAAATTGAGAAACTTCTTTACATAGTAAAGACATTGTGTTTGCTAAAATACTCTCCTGGTGAATTATTTGCCTTTTAATTTGCTTGTAATATATTTTAAATGGAGGAGGAGCTGAATTTTTGTGCCAAAAAACATTTTCTCCTTGACTTTTTGTCTTTTTTTCCCATGATCTCCCATATTCAGGAGCTACTCAAGTATGTATTCATAACTATTTTTTAGTTTGTGTGATGAGTTTTTTTTTATATGTAGCACTTAAATATACCAGCAATTTATTTTTACTTATAACATGAGGAAAGAATATAACCTGACTTTCCCCTAACACTCTGTGTACATGTGTGTATTCTGTTTCTGAATATGCATATGGCAGGGGGGACCCAAAAATACCAGAATTATCCTGTGGAGGGTGGGCCCCGTGTGGTACAGGCCACCCCCGTTAGGTGAGTTTTCTAGGAACCCACCTGCATCTGTGGACCAGATGGCGCTGTTGTGAGAGGCTGCGTTCAGTGTCAGTGAATTTTTTTGAAGACTCTTTCAGCGTGCTTGCCCATTTCATGGTGGGTGATTTATGAGCGCACCTGCCCACGCTGCACTGAGTGTTCAGCAGTTTTTGGCATGACCCCCACGCCCCACCCTCCCTATTCACCCAATGTCACCCCCAGCAACTTTTGTTTTCCATGGATGAAAAAAGTCCTCCAAGGGAAACAGTTTGCTGATACAGAAGAGGTGAAACAAACAAACAAACAAAAAAACAGAAGCACTAAAAGACATCATAATCAAGAAGTTCAAAAACGTTTTGAGCAGTGGAAAAAAGTCTCGATAGGTGTATTGCATCAAGTGGAGAGTACGTTGAAGGTGACTACAGTTTAAACATGTAAAAATACACAATTTTTAATAAATAAATTCCAGTTTGGGGGATCCCCCCTCATACATGAAGGTGAGATTTATGATGTGTATATATTCAAGGTATACTCTGAGGTCTGTTACGTTGTCTTGTATTACATGCACTCTTTCATGTTGATTTGCTTATAGATTTTTTTTTTCCTCTAAGAACCACATTATTTTAATGATTGCAGCTTTCTGCATTTTAAAATATCCAATAGGAAAAGTTTCTCCTCCTGCTCATGTCACACATTTTTGTTACTCAGGTCTGCCAGAACCCAACAGAGACCGTGTCTTCGAAGGCCTGACGCCGGAGCAGGGGTTTTACACGTCCAAAGACTTCTTGCCCCTTGTAGCCAAAGCCAGTAAAGCAGGTACAGCGAAGCGCCTTCCGTTCTTAATGCCGCCCGTGTTGTCGCCTGTATCCTAAGTTCACACGAGACGCGTGCTAGCGGGACACCGTCCAGCTTGATCCCTCCATCACACTAATACAAGGGAGAAAAAGTTAGCCCGATGCACCGGTTTGCCAGCCCGTCAAGCATCGTCCCAGGGACGTTTCACTGCCCTCCACGCAGGTCTGAGCTGTGTCATGAGAAGTTGCTTCAGCGTGAGAGCCGTAAACAAACAGTGGGAGGTGTTCTTAGAAGAAAGTGCGGGGACCTCAGTTTGGGAACTGTTGTGTTTACTTTTCTCTTTCATTTTAAAGTTGGACAAAGGGTCGTGTCATCTGTGTCCAGGCGGGCAGAAAGACTGCCTCTTCCCGGACTGCGGGTGTCCAAGGCTGATGCGAAGTGCTCAGACAGACACCCTCGTGCGCAGCCTCGGGGCGATGTTACTGCTGAGACCCTGGAGCAGCTGGAAGCTAATACTGTCCTAGGTCTGGACTGGAGTCATGTCTCAGTGATAAAGAAGCTGTAACATAGTCTCCAAAACCAGATCATCTAAATGCTCCAAACGTCTATTTTTAAAAGCCTGTTCTGACATCTGATTACATGCACAAAAGATAAGAACATACATTTTCTCCCACAATTAAAAAAAAATTTTCTCTAGTAGATCCTTTTGTAGAAGTTTACAACTAAAGGTGTGCACCATCCCCACCTTCCCCCTTCCACCATGAGAACAGGCTGTCTGTGCACCAGAGATCCTCTCAAGGAAGGTCATAGCACACGTGCCACGTGTGTGAGAATTACAGGGGCAGCTGATATAATCCCAAACACGGGGTCTTCCAGGAAAAATGATTACACGCTGAAATTGTAGGCCTAAACTATCTGAGATGCCTCTTCAAAATTATAGTAATTTATCTTATCAACAGTTTTATTTAATCTGTAACACCCTACTACTTAACACATAGAGAACACCTGCATTTTACTTTTTTTTTTAAGGTTTTATTTATTTTTAGAGACAAGGAAAGAGAGGGAGAGAAACATCAATATGTGGTTGCCTCTTGCACGCCCCCTACTGGGGACCTGGCCTGCCACCCAGGCATGTGCCCTGACTGGGAATCAAACCGACAACCTTTTGGTTCTCAGGCCAGTGCTCAACCCACTGAGCAACACCAACCAGGGCGCATTTTACTTTTTCACACGAATTTTTATGTGGACATCAAATCTCTATATAGGTACTCCTGAGAAATGCAAACTTAGAAGTTGTTTTTCCTTTAACACTCAGTTTTCAAAAGAAAAGAAAAGAAAAGAGGTAAATGGGAGAAAGTTTTATTTTAACTATTTAAAAATTAATTCTCAAAAATTCTTCAGTGACATAAAGAACGCTTATTCAGCATGTTAATATTAATTTTCAAAGTTTACTAAATGTAATATATAGCAGGGCCGTATGTGAGAAATCTTTTATCATAATACCTAAGTAGCATATTTTCATGAAATGCTGTGAATGATTAACCCAGATCATACAGATCACTGTTTTTCCTTCTAATTAACAGAAAATTAATGCTGCAAGGTTAAAAATACAGATCACCACCTTGCCAAAGAGAGTTTTAGTTGATTGATTCCATTTCGTTATGACCTAAACCCTTCAAAATGTGTCGTAGCTGTCCTCCTCACAGGGAAAAAGAACTTGAAGGTACTGACTATGAAATTACATATGTGAGCCTATTTCTAAAATGAGACTAAGACTGTCTTCCAACGGAGCAGAATAATTGGATAGTGACAGTCGGCCCTCGAAGACTCCACGCTGTAATTTTACGCTGCTTTGAGTTCCAGTGTCTTTTGAGCTGCCATGCAGACGTGGCTCCTCTACTTGACAATGGGGTTTCCTTTCATCGTTCAGGAATGTGCGCCTGTCACTCTCCACTGCCATCCATACGGGGAACCGTGATTGTCCTCGGCGCAGGAGACACTGCCTTCGACTGCGCGACGTCCGCCCTGCGCTGCGGTGCCCGCCGCGTGTTCGTCGTCTTCAGAAAAGGCTTCGTCAACGTCAGAGCTGTCCCCGAGGAGGTAAAGTGGCGCCGTGAGGGGGCGGGGCCTGCCAGGAAGCCACCTCCAGGAGAGGGCGCTGTCAGCATGCCACCCCCTTGCCTCAGTCCTCAGAGCGCTCCTACAATTGTGAAATGCAAATCCAAGCCCTTCCGGGCCAATCCTAATTGTTTTTCTAATTCAGACAAAGTACAAGCCAACGCTTTTATAATACCGATCCAGACAAAATGAGGAATTCATCTCTGTCAGTACACGAGTGGCTGTTATTCCGGGTGTTAGTATCTTTGACGTGTATATAACGAGCTACAGTGGGATGTGCTGAGGCTTCTGTGTCCTAAACAATAGGTGCTCTTCACAAAATGTATGGATATTAGGAGAATGTTGTAATTAGAGACATTTGAGATTTTTCATACGGCAGACCCACGAGCTACTCTCAGAGGGGGAGAGCTTGGTCGTGCCGCAGACTCGTTCTGCTGCGGAGACTGCAGAGCAAAGCAGTGGCCTTTTATTTTCTCAAAGAACTCCAACGGCAGCATCATTTAGGATGAATAATTAGTTAATTTACTAAAAATGACAGGTTTAAAAACATTTCATTCTTACCAGTGACCGGTGACCACTTTTGGGTGAGGTGTGAGCTGGGTGCACGTACCCCTGACTTCTCAAATTTTCATGCTATTAGAGAAAGATAATGCCTTACAAAGGATATTCATTCTGAGAACAAGAATCAAACGTATTTATAAAAAGATGAATTGCTCATTTTATCCAAATCAGCGTTATGAATTTGATTTGCTTTAGAATGCCCGAACATATTTGGAGTCTCTATACTAGGCAAGAATTGTAACTGTAGGCAACAGGTGATTTGTCAGTTGTAGAATAACCACAGTAGAGATTAATTTTACTGACACATCAGTCCCCACTGGTCCATGGCTGAGCTTCAGATGTCAGCTTTGTTGTCTGGACTTTGCTTCCATCCAGCCTGCCCTTTCAGACGTCTTTCCAAAATCTAGGCGATGACGGTCTTACAGCCGGCAGAGTTGTTGTGGTGTTTTAGGCAGGCACCGGGACAGTCGCATCATGGCGCACACAACGGGGGGACGGCCTTCCCGGAGCTCAGTGGCCTGCCTAGGATCAAAGGAGACGTGGGTTAACTTCGCTCATCTTTGTGGCCTCAGCTAGTAATGTGCCTTGAACTGAACATTTGAAATCTTTTCCTTATTCCAATGTCAGAGAAGTTTTCATAGCACAAGCCTGCACCCCGAGAGTGGGAAGGGGAGGTGACTCTGAGTAACACTGTCACTTTACGGCACAGCCATCTCCCACTGGCAAGGGTAGCTAGACACGAGCGGTGGCCCTTTATCCGCCGTAAGGAGAGCACCCACACAAAATGAGACCAGGTAAGGACTCAGGAGGGGAGAGGCAGAAGTCTGTAATGTATTTGTTTCGTCGACCTGCCTTTACAGAGCCTCTCTTGTGCACCAGGCATCAGGCAGAAATTCCCGCCCTCACAGAGCCTGTCCCGAGTGAGGGGGACACGCCGTGACCCGACAAATAAGCCGTCACCTGAGTAGCACGACGAGAGGTGCTGGGAAGAGAAGTTAATGAATATAGAAGCACAAGGAGGGCGTGTACGTGGAGAGGCAATGGAGGAGAGGGCGTAGGGTTTCCCTTTTCCAACAATGGCCCAGGTGCCCCCTCACGAGATGACCTGTGGCCCCAGAGGTGACGACATCGAGGGAGGGCAGACATCTAGGACAGCGATGCCCCAGGTCACGGAGAGTTCATCCTTTGTTGAGAAAGGCTCAGGAGTTCTGGGCATAGAAGAACCTCGTCTGCGAGGCTGGAACAGAGCATGCGAGGGCAGTGAGGCACGTGGACGTGGCCTGGCGGTGCCAGCATCTAGGAGACGGGGGTCAGGAGCATGTGTCTGCGTCAGGACAGACGACCGTGTCCCAGGACAAACTGAACTGACAGGAGGGCTCTGATGTGGTGCCTAACAATCCATGTCTTTCCCACCCCTCCCGCACTTCCCGCCCTGATGCACACAGACTGCACCCACCCCTGGGCTCTTTGAAGTCAATGGGGTTAAGAAACGGGGACAGTGAGAGTTTTTCTCAGACGTGTGTGTTGTTTTGTGAGCTGGGGCTCCCGGATGCAACTTGAAGTGCCGTGATTTGTCTGTTGGTAGAGGCCTCGCCCTCACTCACGCCAGCGGGTGGATGTCCAAGTCTGCAGCCTGGGTCAATTGATTTGCGGAGAGCAAGTGCAGAACAAGTCCCGTTTCCTCCTTTAATGCTGACCAGGAATTATCACGAAGGCCAGTTACAGTTAGCCTGGAATTGTCTGGGACCCCGTGCGTTGCAGGTTGTAGTAAGGGAGAACGCGGTCGGATCCAGACGTGTTTTGATTGACGAGACCGGGAGGCACCACCCAGTAGATCCACCCAGCGGGGGCGGCCACGCCCCCCTCTCCAACGCAGAGGCCCCCTGGGCTTCTCTTTGCATCAGAGCCGCACGGAAGAGGGTTTCGAAACTCAGCTTGCTGGGTTCTGGTTCTGATTCAGAGGCCCGGGATGGTGCGTTTCTAACAAGGTCCCCGAACCCGAGGCGTCGTCCATGCCGCACCCCCGCTGTCTAACCAGAGGCCCCGGCAGCTGTTCGGGCCACGCCCCGCCTGCCTTATAGGAAAGGGCCCGAGCTGCAGGCCGGAGGTTTGGTGGGATGCGTGCGGAGGCCTCATCAGCGTATTGATGTGACTCTGATTCCAGGCACCCTCCTGGCTCCCTGGCGGCCTCACACATGTGCTGAGCAGCTGCCGCAGGCAGGCTCGCGCCGTGGGCGGTTTCTGGTGGAGGCAGCCAGTCTTGCAGCCCGGGCCTCCAGGAGGAAGAGGGGAAGAGTGTTCATCATTCCCTCCAGTACTGTCTGCAGCTTAAATGGGTGAGACTGACTTTCACAGGATAACAGAAGCCTCCCAAATGCGGGTATTAAAAGCTGTTGACAGATCAGATAGGACTTGAAGAAGGCTCCGGGCGGTGGGGTTCCCTGGAAGGAGACGAGGAGGTCAGGGCGCGACAGCCCCGCGCAAGCCGGCAACGCAAAGGCAGGCGGAGAGGACTTTGTAGCTCTTATGAATTATTCCTGAGAGGAATATGAGCAGAATAGTTCTGGTAACACTGTCCCACACAGGAAGGGGTACCGTAGGAATCTGTTGTTCGCGTATCTCGTTTCCCAGTAGCGGCAAAACAAGACAGGTCTTTAATCCTGTGTAACTTAAATGGGCTTCTAGCCAGCTGCCTGGGGCCCTTGGCCTCCCCCTCCCCAGTGGCTGAAACGCGACTGACTTGACTTTGATGTACCTGTTGCCATGCAGTTCGGTGTTCAGGTCACCTGTTCTGATCGTTACTGCTCCTTTGTTGATTTCAGTAATAAAAATAACGACCGGATTGCCTGGTCATTAGTCAAAAATATCTCCGCGTGTTACGGCAGCTCTGAAATAATACTAGCACGTCCTTATGTGGAGCCCGTGTCTTTGGATCAACCGATCTGGTCAACCACACCCGGGAGGGTCGCACACCAGCCTCTCGGTAGATGCCTCCTCAGACCTGTTCAGTGTCGGGCGACCGTGTTAGAGTCACATTCACCTTTTCCTCCACTGCTGCTTGCTGGCTAAAGGCGCCTTTCCTACCAGTAGCTGATGCTTTTCAGTTTTTTACTTAATTATATGAACCTGGGACTATTTTTAGCCAATAATCTGTCTAAGCTGGCAAATTTAATTTTACCTGGTGAATGTGATGCTCACAGTAGCTCCTTCCACCTCGACACCTGCATGTCATTTGATCTGGGGTTCTTCCCGGAAGGTGATGGCAGACAGACAGCAACGCAGCAACCAGCAGTGGTCTGCAGCTCAAAGATACCTGCAAACAAATAAACACACACAAAGTTGTGTTTGCCCCCAGGCACACAAAGTTCATGGACGGTCGTTAGGGACTTCCGGGTGCTGAGGGAGGAAGTCCACCTGCAGTGCCTTGCGATGACAAAGGAGTGACACTCCAGGGATCTGTGCCTGTTTACATGCTTGAAAAGTGAGAAAACTCGGTGTGCTGTGAGAAGGGAGAATGGAACAGTTGAGTGGAATGAACTAAACGCCGTGTACTCGGTTCAAGGTGATACACTCTAGTCTGAGGTGGCACCTCTGGAACTTAGTGTCATAGCTATGTGCCTTTTGGAGTTCCTTCTGTTCCCCAAATTCTGTCCTCTGCACGTTCAGGGAAGGACATGGGGAGGCTCTGGGCAGGCAGGCTCTGTCCCCCGGGGGAGTGACAACAGCTGTGTACTGAGCGTTTATCTCCTCAGCACCTATACATACGAGAGTTGAAACCAGTTGAAGTCAGCGTGTCCCCAGCCAGTGGGTAAAGGCAAACCTGACGCATTCGGGACACGGACATCAAGGGGCTGAGAGAGAAGCTGTCGCTGTATGTGAGGACTCAGGTGGCGGGTGGGGAAATTAAGTAGGCCAGGAGCCAGCAAAAGCCTGTGTCCACCCAGGACTATATATTTTAACAGCTTAACTGTTCTCAAAAAGTCCAGCGTGCTACTACTTTATGTTGACTAGAAATATCTGTACGACTTAAGACTGTATATCTTCCAAAAGGTTTTCCAACCATTTATAAATAATATATAACATCATATGATATACCTAGATAATAAATTACATTGTGTATTTATATAATAAAGTTATATAATACACTGATATGTTTTATATAATACATAGCATTTTATAATGACATTATGTAATGTACTTATATAATTTAAATTACATGGCATTCACATGTACATGCGCACACATCTGCCTGTGTACATAGACATGCATCTATACCTATACAGACAGATTTATCAGCAGTGAATACTTTACACTGGTCTTGAGTCATTATCAAGCCTTACTGAATAATGACGGGGCGTTATTGCTCTATTACCTTTAATGTGAAAGTTAGAAATCTCTCAAAAATAGTATCCACCTCAGCTTTCCAATGTTGTCTCTGATAAATTGGAAATACTAAAAAGGAACTCACATCTTTTTTAACTATATGTGTTGGTCTGGCATACACTTCAAAAAAAATGTAAAAGCAAAAAACACATATGAATTAATGTAAAAACAATTCTCATTCTTTGTAAAAGTGATTTTTATTTTCCCTCTTAAAAAGTCGAGCTCATCCTTCAAGGTCTGCTGCAAATGTCCTTTTGCCTTGGAAGGACCCCTTAGTCCCCCCCTCCCCCTGTGAGCCACCTCCTCTGGTGGGGAGGTGGAACGCTTTCTGCTCCCTGGGTTGTGGCATTTGGCCACCTGCGGCCGTCATTCCTTCGTACTCATCTTGCAAATGAAAACACAGACCCCTTCAGTGGACAGGCTCATTCACGCGGGTGTTAGACTCAAATATAGAACACTGCTGGCCCAAGGCAGCAGGTCAGTGAACACATAATGTTTGGGGGGCATTGAAAACCCAGGAGGAATTTAAATGGATGTGAAATATTGAAAAAATATAACTTATGCATACATACATAATACACCTCAAAATTAGTTCCAATTGCTTTAAAATAAATCATTATTTTATTTTTAATTTACAGATTAAAAAGTATTTAATCACATCACATTATAGTATCAACCCGACATTAAAAGTAGGTTGGAAAAAGTTCATTATTCCTGGTCTTCACTGTTTTACAAGATAAGTGAGAATTTTTTAAAAAGGAGGGAATATAACCAAGCGTTATATAAAGAGTAAAAATTAATGAGAAGTTGCGAGAATGAGAGAGGATTAGCAACCGTGTAAGACCGGGGATCCCGAGTTGCACAGAGCGCACATTAAGAGGCACGTCCAGATTGTACCTGCCACTGCCAAGCCACCGACGTTACGCAGAAGACGATTTGGTGAGACAGTTGCGGTGGCAGCCAAGAATGCTTGACTGTAGCAAGATCTACGATGAGTGATAAGGGCTAGATTTAAGAAAATGTCCCCATGAGTGAGGAGTGTTAGAAAATACTCCTTTCCTGTTAGAAAAGATGTGTTTGATGAAAGGGTACAAAACTGCCTTCCACCTCTGCCGCACCCCGAGCCTTGCGTTTCTGGTGTTCGTAGCTCCGTAGAGAGACGGCGAAATGGGGAAGGGGTAACTCCATTTATCCAGTGCAAGTACAGCACTCACGTGAAGAAGTGTTCCTTTCTCTTCAAGATTCATCAGTGTTAAAAGCTTCATATGAAAACAGACTGAAAGCTTGCAACACCACAGCAGGTACTAAAATAAGGAACCTCAGCTTACCAGGTTTCGGCAAATGGTTTGCCCAAGACAGGAATAGTTGCAGAATTAACTTGTATCACCCGGAGAGTAGTAAGCATGTGCTCTGCATTTGACTGTGAGTCTGCGTGAACCACCAAGCGAGACACACCTTGGGAACTGTGCAACGCCTTAGGAGGGGGAGGCGAAGGGCGGGTGGGCAGAGCCCTCCACCTCTGTTGTTACCCTGGCCCCATTGCCTTGGTAACCCAGATAACCAGGAGGTTGGACTGTGAAGTCCAGCTCACCTGAGTCAGGGATGGAATCTTGACCAAGTTTTTGAATGAACCTCAAGGCTACAAGAAAACACAAAGTGTCCGGGATACGGCGAGTTGCAGGACCACCACACAGCCCTCTGGGTCCCCTCTTGCCACCGCGTGGTGGGCTTTAACCAAGTTCAGGGGTGGTTTCGAAGTCACACAGCAGCTCTGCCACTTCACACAAGGAGGCCGTGTTGATGATGAAACATCCCCAGTTTACACTCAGATACCTACGTGACATACGTGACTCTTCCGAGAACCATGCCCATAAATCCATTCCCAGGTTTGTTAACCGTGGCAGCCCTAAACCGACAGGTGTATCTTGCCAAAGCAGTCCACAGGGAAGGGCTCTCCAATGTCCCGATGAGGCCGACACCTTCGCTCCCCAGCCGCAGCCTAATGACCTATAACCAGGTAGCTTGGATTCTTGAGATCAGTGCCTTCACTCACCTACACCTTCCTCGCCAGGAACTCACTCCTCAGCCTCCCCCAAGATGAGCTTATTCAGTGCCCCTCCCAGGCTGCCGCCACGTGAGCGCCCTGGCACAATTCCCCGGGTGCACGGTGGGCACCATCGCACTGCACGGAACCGCCGGCTTGTCGGCCTCTGCAAGAGTCTTGGAAGCAGCGATGATTGTACTCACCGTGTGCCTAGCACCAGGCTTGGCCCTCAGTAGCTGTTGGGGGAATCTGTGGAACGGGCCCTGCATAGTCGTGGATGCTCGTAGAATGTCTAAGAATTGAACAGCATGGAAGTTAAAGATACGTGTCCTAGGATGACGACTGGCCAAAGGGGACTGCCAGACAATTTTGGTTTGAAACACCAGATGGAGGTCGCCCTGTTTCTATACAAGGAATAACTTATTAGATGTCCGTAATCAGAGGTCGGTCTTTACGGCGAATACCGCCGCCTCGTATTGTGTCTCGAACTTCGGCATGTTAGAATGTAATGGGTGCTGGCCTTGAGCTCTGCTCATTATAGTTTATAACCTGTGCTTCCTTTGCCTACCTGCAGTCGAAAGCTGCACTGACATCATGCTCTTAATTACAGTAAATTTTAAGTTGTTTCCTAATTTCCACAGTATCGTGCCTGTAATATTAATCAGAGCACATCATCACATTACGTAAAGTTAATCGTTAAAATGACGATCGTTATTACTTGCTATAGCACTCCATTTTTATTTCACTCAGCATAGACCAAATCGCTTCCACGAATATGGAGGTAAAAATCAAACCTAAGAAGAAATTTTTCACTTCCTCTTATGGTGTGAAAAGAAAGTAACAAGTTGATTTACTGAACCTCAAAAAATGGAACCTGATAGATGCTTTTTCTGTCATTCCCTCAAGTTGTTATTGGTGGAGATGAGGACGCGAGGTTTGTTTGTTTAATGCACCAACTGACCTCCAAGAACAGGTGCCATCTGGCAAATGAATGAATATTTGTGCCGTGAACACGTGTTCATACACCAGACTCAGAGATGCTGGTCATTGATGACCATGGACAGACATTAGGGATGAAAAAGCATTGATGCAGACCCTGTGAACTACGTAGCACAGAAGGCTGATTCACTTGAACAAGAACATAGTAAGACCCACTGCAGTGAGGCTGGCCACTGATCAGTGGTCCTTCTTTTTCTCATGGCAGTGTAACCGACAACTGACAAGGACACTGTCAGGACAGAGGAAGCCCTGGTCCGGGAGCCTGTCTTCTGCACAACCAGTGACACTATTTAGCATGACCTGACATTTTTGGAACAAAATAAACTGGCTTATGTTGACGAGTTGTGAGATGCTGCATTACATAATGTGGCAGAACTCTTACAGGAAACGTCTTATACACTGGAGTCATATATATTTTATAACTTGAATTATTTAAGGAATAGTTTGCCTTCCAGAAGTCATACATTTTTATTTTGTAGGAAATTAAAGGGCCATCCAGGACTCACCTTTGGTCTTTCCTGTTTTCTTCTTCTTCTTCTTCTTCTTTTTTTTTAACCCTTTGCTGTGTGACCTGCCTTTCTGTTGAAATCATAGTCCCACCATAGAGGGCGCTGAACAGTCGAGGGACAGTGGTGGGAAAGGGGCGTCGGAGAACTGCAGCCCCAAGTGAGCAGTGTTGATCTGCGCCTGGCGCAGGCCGGGTCCTGAGTGAGAGGCGCTACTCGTCTGAATTGGCTCGAGGAACACCACACGCCACTTAATGAGGAATTGTAATCCCGGTTTTCCGTGCCGGGACCCTGACGGTCAAAGAGTTTAGTGACTCTCCCACGCGAGCAGCAGAAGCAGTTTAAGCCTGATTCGGTCTCACTTGCCTCCAGTGTCCTGTGTAAACAGCACAATTGTGGAACCGCTGTTTGCTCACCACCCCCAGTACCCCCACCCCCATCTATTCCCCGTGATATCATGAATCCTTCACTTTGATAATGAAAAGAGAACTGTCATGTAATAATCATTTATGCAATGCAATTTTTAATCCTTTAAGACCAGGATTTTTAAAATATTATAAATAAAACATAGACGGGATAACTTCATGCTAATATAAAGTAATGACTAGCGTTACTCAGTATTCTGTATTGCCATCTCCCTAGGGGATCTTTATAGAATTTTTTCCCTTAGTTATTGCCTCTCCCATCACTGTGGTTTTAATGTCACTGATATGATATTTATCTGTTTATATGCTGCGACTCTTCTGGGAGGGCTGGCAGGTATCACAAACCCTCATAACTTTTTCTTCCCCGAGAATCACGTTCTACACCCTTGTGGGTGATGTTACTATAGTTGAGAATGCGTAGCCTAGACCAGTTGGGCTCCCGGTCAGTTGGCCACAGTCTGATTGAGACAGTGGACCACAGAGTGTCACCTGTGGGTCCATAGCGGAGCATCGCCTGAGAAACATGTTACAAATGTGTGTGCGCAGGCCCCACCCCACCCTGCAGAGTCAGCAGCCCTGGGCTGGGCCACGCAGGCTGTGTAACAAGCTGCCCGGGGACCCTGACGCACCACCAAGCTGGGGACGGCCTGGTAGGGATGGGTGCCGAGAGGTGGGTGCGGGTGTGATACCAGCGCTGAACAAGTGACCTCAAAGATCAGTCTCCCGTCCGGAGATGGCTGAACCATTCCTGGTTTGAAGCCTCACACAGCCTCCCCTTCGTCCCCTGTCAGGGTCTCACTGAGCCTTCACCCACCGGCTACGGGGGAGGCCAGACAGAGACCCAGCACCCCTCACGTCCGCAGGGGGACGCATTACTCAAAACGAGTAATTCTCAGCATACTAGTTACGATTATACTGACAAATGCCCAAAAACAGTAAGTAGGAAAATAAAATATTTACATATGATACTGATAAACATCCCATTATGGGCATGAAAACAAAAACTAGGGTGTCCCGCTTTATGGCGGAATGGGTTCTGTGACAGATGTGGAAGACGGACCTTTTCAGGAGGAGCATGCTTTTTTCTCTGTCCTAAAATGGTCATTTGTGTTTTTTACAAAAGTAAGAATTAATGTTATTTCTTAGATCCCCAGAGTTCCTTTAGTCTTTTCTCCTACGTACTATTCTGAACACGTATGTGCCCAGACTGGGCCTCCCACTTTACTGATTTTTTTCCAGCTCAGAGACATGCACCCCGGTAGCACTGAGTATATATTTTCACATGCGACGTGGCGTGATTACACAGGGAAATTCACCTGCGGACGTGAAAGCAAGGAGACCAGGCGACTCTAGTCAGAAGCCTCACACGCGCCAACTGCAGGGTGTACAGCACCTCAAACTTGAGAAGATGCCATGTAATGCCAAGGCCTGGAAGCTCCCACATGACACGTCCAGCTCAGGACTGGCCCAAGTCCGAGACTCACAAAATGTAAAGAGCACGTAACGGAGCCCCCGCCTTGGGGATAGAAGGCGTTTTATGCCGATTTAAGGGCCGTGTGCTTTAGCCCGCACAATCTGAATGAAAAGTCAATGTCAAACGCCTTCAAGTTTTTGGTCTCCTCTGTTTTGTTTTAGATGGAGCTTGCTAAAGAAGAAAAGTGTGAATTTTTGCCTTTCCTGTCCCCACGGAAGGCTGTAGTCAAAGGTGGGAGAATTGTTGCGATGCAGTTTGTTCGGACGGAGCAAGACGAAGCCGGGAACTGGCATGAGGATGAGGATCAGAAGGTGCAGCTGAAAGCGGACGTGGTGATCAGCGCCTTCGGCTCGGTCCTGCAGGACCCGGCAGGTAGCGTGTGGGCCCCGGCACCGTGCATGCGGTCCTCAGCTCTTCTGGTAGTTTCCTGCTTTCAGGGAGTTGGTTTTTACGTTCACGTTTATTTCCTCCTTCTGGTGGGGAACACAAGCAATCTTGATTTAAAGGCTTTAGAAATGGTATTTAATGCTATTATACAGGATTATTTTTAAAGTGTGGGATTTGAAAAGAACATTCATCTTCCTTTTAAGCCTATAATCAAAGTACATATTCTATTTTGTTAAAATATTTGCCTTGTTTCTCCAATAAGAGTGGCTTTTTCTTCCGTGAGACCCAGAGTAAGAAAGTTAGGGGGAGAAATCATGACAACCAGTCTTCAGGGGTTTAGACCAATCTTCGGGGCTGAAGAATGGGCAAGAAGAGAATTTATGGGTAGTGCTCTCCTCCTGCCCTGCCGCCACCAGAAACATCAAGTTAGGAAGTTTGAGCTCTGGTCATTGCATCTGGACGCACAACTCGGTATGCTAAGGGAGAAAAAAAAATTTTTTTTAAATGGTGGTGAGAAAAGGCAGTGTTTCCTGTAGCGTTGAAACTGGACGGCGAGTTGATCGGCAAAGAGCGGGGGTGGGGTTCCGGGGCCACGGGCAAGGGCAGCGTCAGTAGCTCGGCACCTTTGTTTTGCAAACCGTTGACCTCCTGACATGCACTGTTGAAATGGTGGTTGGCTGTTTTACCTACTGAAAGGGAAATAAAACAAAGATGTTTCCTTTGGAGATTCATTAAGAAGAACAATAACAAAAAAAAAAAATCTAACCCTGATGCTGGCTGTTCATGGCCTCCTGCCATCGCCGTGTGGAAATTATACTTGGCGTCTGGGAAGGGGAGAGGTGCAAATGCGTGAAACCAATAAGTTAAAAATTGGACCAGGCCTCAGGGTATTTTATCTGCGAGACATCAGACATCTTGGTATCTGGAAACTTCCAGATGTTTAATGTCATCAAGATAAATGTTTTCAAATAGCTGGATGATGGCCTGAATTTGTCACTTTTCATCTAGATGTCTATGTGACAAGTAGACACAGTCACAGTGTGGTTTGTTTATTCATTAACTGGGCTCAGAAAGAAAAAAAAGAGCTATGTGTAAATTGCATTCTATTACCTAAAACATCACCCAGTTCTTCCTGCCCTACACATCACTGAAAACTGAGGAAAAGTCGAATCGTGTTTAACCAGCAACTCTGTTGATGGTCTGCCTATCAAACAATAATTCAGCTTACTCGTCTGAATTTAATGTTCTCCAGCTGACAGCTCTAATGTTGAGAAAAATGTACCTTTTCCTAAGCAAACCTGAGTAAATGTGACTCAGAAAAATCATAAAAAAATGCTTTTGCCATCTTGGGCGTGGTTCTGCTCAGCTGGCAAGTGTGAGAGAGAGAGGGGAAGATTGAACTTAGTGTTTAAAATACCAAGTAGAAGAAAATGTGACCTCTTCCTTTTTATTTGACAGAGTAACCCCAGCATTTAAACTTGTGCATGTTATCCAAGAGGTTAACTCTCTTTCTTTCTGTGTCTCACATGTGCAGCACTAGCCCACACACAGTCGCGACTTAGAGAAGTCAGGGAAACAGGCCTTTTTACGCACCTCGCTATTCTCCTTTGCCTCCTCTCTGCCTGGCTGGAAACAACAAACTGCCTGGAAAAGTTACTCTCACACAGACTCACCCGCGTGTCCAGGGCCACGTGTGCACGCACCGGGGGCCGCTTTGCCCGTGAGCAGCAGCTGGAGCAGTTGGAACGTGAGGTTGTGTCCTTGCCTCTGCCCCCTGCTAAATATTTCAACACTGGTTTTTACATGGAAGACGTTAAAGAAAGGGGTAGAGGGAACCAGTGTTTACTCAAACGGCATTTAAAGTCTTACAGCAATAATTGCAAAGCCAGAAAACTTTGATGTGCACACACATAACAGGTATAATGACAGTCAGATTACAGGGAGGCAAGCTGTCCTTTCGGGAAGGAGGAGAAGATCCCCCTGCCATCCCTCGTCACCCTAAATCTGCCCCATCCAGATGCCTATGCAGCGGGGCTCCCGGGGGGACCTCAGTGACGGTCACATGCGATACCGTTTAATTTCTTTCTCCATTAAACCTCTCTCTCAAAACGCCACCCTGCCTGTCTGGCCCTGTCCATCCCTCTTCCCCGCCTCACTGGCCCCGGTGACCTGCAGGGTCACCTCGGTGACGTCTTTTCAGTTCTTACTCTGTTTTCTGCATTTGACAATCTTAAATATTTCTTTCCATTCGAAATGCTCCCCTCCAAGTCCCTTAACATTTCTGAGCCCTGGCTTCATCCTCTACATGTGAAAAAACAAGCAAATGTGACAACACCTCTCTCCCAAGCTCTCAGGACCGTCGTCAGAGTGAAAATGAAACCACGTGGAAATGCCCTGAGAAGCGAAGTGCAACCCTCGGCTCTGCCTGCGACTCCCCGGTCCCTTGCCTTTTCTTTCTCTGGGCCCACCACCAACCGCTTTCCACCCCCTAGTGTGGTACTTTCCAAAGTGCAGAGTTGCCCCTTTTCTCATCTAACTATAGTCATTCCTTCAATGAACCGATTGCCTCATTCTTACATTCGTTCCTGGAGAAAGTGCTTAATGAACGACCTCCGTGTGCCAGGTAGTGGCCGGGATTACTCCGCGTCTCAGGAGACAGTCTGTCCCATGTTTATGCTGGCGCCCATGAGCAACGTTCGCTGTGCCCCCGACGGGTGCCAGGTGCCACGTTGTGTCCTGGAAAGCCCGAGGACAGAGGAGGCATGCCTTGTACGCCCACAGCTCACAGACAGGGCTGGGAGGCAGGCCTTTACACAGACCGTTGCCTAGCCAGGTGGAGGCTGCCTGTAGAGAGAGACGCGCAAAGCAGGGAGGGAGGACTTGTCAGGTGGCCCCAAGAGGACCCGTCTGCACCCTATTACCGTTGCAAATGCTACCGCAGTTCTAAAGGCCAAAACGTTACCCCAGATTCAAAGGTCTAATTCCCGTTTTTCACTTCAGTGCATTCACTAATGTCACCCTATGTTATAGGATAAAGGTCCCCCTGCTAGCACTTGGATGCTTCAGCAACGACTTTGTGTGTACACTGTGTATGTGGCTTTATTGTCCACCGTTTCCTCTGGAATCAGGCCTCCCCATGTCCCGCACAGGGTGGATTCTATTGTGGCAACTCAGAAAGCCCTTGACAAACGCGTCGCATAAATATAGGCTGAAAAATTCCAGGAACGACAGACCTGACAGAGTACGTATGAAGTAGAGTGATAATTCATATTCTCCACATTCTTTGATTAGAATACCATTTTAAATGAAAGTTCTTATAGTGTCTTAATTCTATCAATTATATATTTTAAAAGTAATCTAAATTTGGGGATGTGAAGGAAATTAAATTTTCAATCTCGCGTTCAACTCCGATATACTGCATTACTTTTGCAAGACCCTTAATTTGTGTGCTTCACAAAGCAGAAAGTAAAGTAACTTTTTTACAGTATTAAACACCAAATATGTATGTCATACACATTTCCTATCATAAACATACTATGTGCCTCCACACCTTAGAGAAGAGATACATATATGAAACTTAAAACAAAGTTGGATAACGTCCTTGGATTTAAGCTGCTAATAATTTCACTGCCACCGAAGCTAATAATAATTGTAAGTAATCATCATTATTCTACCCAATTCTTCTTTATTCCCATCTCTCCTTTTGGATTGTAGCAGCGAGTGGAAAATAGGGACAAAAGACCACGTATTCCCCGTCCCTGTGCGTGGAGTGTGTGTGTATGCTTATTACGAACGTGATTGATCGAGTCCCTCACTCACTGCCGTCCCAAGGGCTGCCGACAAGGGCAGTGCCCGGCTTCTGCTGTGATGGAGATAATAGAGCCTTAGCCTTGCTCAGCATCTGTCCTTTGAAAAACTCCAAGTGGTTCATCCGTTTAAAAGTTTTCATCCATTCCCTCTAAATATGCAAGACTCCAAATCACATTAAACTGGGATTTTATTGCTCAAGACTGACATGAAAAGCTGTCCGTAAATTATGCACGAGATACCTCTCTAATGGGCGTTTCCACTCCACAAGTATCGCCCTCCCTGGAAATTTAAAATCCTTTATTTACTTTAAAAACATGTATTTCAGAGCGTAGGAAGTCTCCTCTTCTGCTCCACGCCAACATTTGAATTCTCCCTGTCTTTCTGTCTCTTTGGACAGAGGCAGGCTTAAGAGACTGCATGCTTATTTTATCCCTTCTCCTGTTGGAACCAAACTGCCGATTGCAAAGTGTGCTCATCTTTTCCGTTAGTGTGGGCTCGATGAGGGGACCATGTGACCATTTTTACCAACCTCACTCCCTCATTTCTCCCACGGCGGTAGTGACAGCTGACCTTGTCCCCTCGTTCCTAGGGATGGAGGTGGCACAGCCCTGTGTGTCTTTGAGCGCGCGTTCAGACAACTGCGTGAAGGCACTGCAGACCCCGGGCATCGTCTGGAAATGCTCACTTTGAAAAGAGCGGTGTTCTTCAGTCCTCTAGACCCTGTTACAGTTTATCTTCCAATTAGATTGTAAACTGGCAAAAGGCAGACATTGTACCATTCTAGTGCGTCTTAGACCGAATAACAGCCAACAACGATCAGT
The DNA here is from genome assembly GCA_004026545.1 of Mormoops blainvillei. NCBI lineage: Eukaryota > Metazoa > Chordata > Mammalia > Chiroptera > Mormoopidae > Mormoops > Mormoops blainvillei. The sequence goes on from PVJD01008420.1 coordinate 71,763, forward strand.
CTGCCCAAAACGGATACACAGTCCATATCTGGACATTTGACTTGGCTTGATTCATGTTAAGTTACTAATTTTATCATACCTAGTTGTTATTTCATTTCCTACTCTAGGGTAGGTTTGGTTTATTTTTCTTAGAAAACATTAAAAAATAGTTCGATTTTTCTATGGCTGTTGAATTTTTTCCTGTGTTGGCATACATCATTGCATTCTTTATGATCCAATATATATTGCACTAATTAGAATCCGTCTGATGTAGCAGCTTAGAGTGGGGGCTCTAGGGCCAGGCTGCCCTGCAGCCACCCTGGTCCCCCACCCCGGCCCCCAGTCTCCCGTGGTCCTGATCTCCGGGGGCGGGGACTCTGACACCGCATTCTAGAGTTGCATCAATGACAAATTAACTAGTGATAGATGTAAAGCACTCAGCTCTGTGCCTGGCACATAGTTTCCGACGCGATTAACCCTGTGAAATAAAGCCACATTTTAAGATCAAGTTGAGGTCGAAAACACCCTTGTGGTGGCAGGACTGTGGTCCACGGACGAAAGCATCTGAAAGCCCAGACTCCGTTCATCTGGGGCCCGACAGGCCCTGCCGATGTGTCTTCATGAGTAAGTGAAGCAGATATTCCTACCCGTGTAGTTTTTTAAACGAGACAAGGCTTCATGTGTTTATTTTTATTTGCAGACAAAAGTTTGATCAATTTGTTAGCTGTATCATACTTTAAAAGTGTTTTATTATCAACTCTGGTGTTTTTCGCACCATCGAAAGGGATTTCTGTGCACTAATTTTTAGGAGTAACAAATCTCCATTTTGAGTTTTCACAAGTCAGGTATTGAAAGAGCAAGGGACTTTAAAATAACTTGGTCATTTCAATAACTCTTTAAAATGTGAAAATGGGCCCAGTTTTTTGTTTGTTTAATCTGAGATGACCGCTTGTTTTGACTTTAAGGAAGAGATAGAGAAGGACTTTGGAGAA